>JACXVL010000340.1:9252-25256 GCA_014898675.1 Athelia sp. TMB
CTCACTGCTGGTCTTGCTAGGGCCATGTATAATTAACAATATTGCCGGAGAGAGAAAGAGACGCCTCAGGTTCCGTGTCACAGCTGTGGTGAGCTCGGTGTCAGAAAGCATCTTACACGTCGACTCGCAACCCGAGCCTCAATTCGCTGAAATGCTGCTGTTCCATATTACTTTGCTGTTCTTGTCGAGCTTTGCGTACGCGCAATTCAACTTCTTTGGCGATATGTTTGGCCAGCAGCACCAGCAGCAGCAGCAGCGGCCAGCTGGCGCTTCTCACTGGGCGCAACATCTGGAAAGTGGTGGGCACAATTTTATGCCATATGATCAACTGAATCTTATAATGAAGCCCTCAGTACCCTGCTCACACTACCTTTGTCCCGATACCCATGCATGCGTGGAAACGCCCGCGTCCTGTCCTTGTCCTAACGAACAGGACGTTAAATGCTTGATCCCGGACGCTGTGGACCGTGGCGGGGCTACTGTTATTTGCGTTCGGGGAGAAACTGATTGCAAGGAGGTCGAGAAGTTACAAAAGCGATTCAGCAAGTAGCTAGTAGATTTCTTGTAAGTGACATATCACTCATCAATGCAATAAATACCATCTGACTTGCTTTGTAGTCGCATGTACAATGTGTGCTCTAGCTTGCGACGGTATATCACTTCATGGAAAATATGTTGAGACTTTTCCTATTTGCCGTTGAATCATGGGGAGGGGTCTTGGCATCGCCCCCTACACATACTGGCGCTCTGGCTAGGTCAACCTCGAATGCAAAGCGTTTCCACAGGCTGGCACGACATCATAGTCGTGTGGATGATCATGAAGACAATTCAAACTTTGTTGTGCATGGCTCCGGTATGTCTTCGAATCACTGAGCGTCTGCGAGATGAATCCTCGGGCGTGACTTGATGTTGATTGCAAGCATATGTAGACATATGCCTTTTATGCCAACAATTGGAAGTAGGGTTGATGTGATAGATAGTAAGTAGTCACAAATCAAGATTACGCTTTGAGGGATGGAATTGACGGTTCGGCTATGTGCAATGATATACAGCGGACATGGAGAAACAAAGCGAGGCAAGGGGAGTTGGGTGGAATATATATAATATCCGTCCGTCAGTATATATAGATGAATAAATCGAGTATGAGAATAGTCGTGCTCTGTACGTGGGTTGTCATGAAGGAGTGTGTGCGCTCAGAGCATCGCATTAACCATATCCTCGTCTCCTCCCGCCTCGTCTGCCTCCTCCTCGAGCATGCGCCTCGCTTGCCTCCTCTCTTGAGGAGTAGCCACCGGCGTGCCAGCTGGACCTTTCCGCCGGGTCGTAGGAGTGGCAGATGCCATACGGTCCGTACTTGTCTTGTTTGGGGTACCGGGAGTCGACTTTGCCTTGACCAGTCTCTCAACCTCCTTCTGTTTTCCAGATGGTGACGTCAGCCCCGCACGTGTAAGCTCCGAGGCTTCTGGAGCAGTAACTGCTTTCCTCGCCCTCCGCCTGGGAGCCATATTCTCTTTGCAGCACTCCTTATCCCGCTTTGGGTCATTCCCCGGATCTGATAGCTCGACCGAAATAGACCTAACACGCAGAAGAGGAATATGCGTGTCAGGGAGTACGTCGAATCCAGGATAATGTACAGACTGGCGATCAGGAGGCGGGGGGAGTTCGCGGGGGATCATGGTGGGAAGAGTGGCACTGGTGCTAGTACTGGAGCGAGTCTTGTGGCGTGGGGGTTGGGGGCTAGAGAAGTAATCGTCTATCTCTGAGCCATCGCTGTGGGGTGCAGGGAATAAAGACGTTGTTGATTTGAGATGCAGTTCGGGAGATGGGGCAAGGGATTTGGACTTGATTCGCGTGGGGGTCGCGTTGACGTGAGATGAAGGTGTAGAATGAACGACGGTGCTACTCCCAGCAGGCGAGCTTTCTGGGTGATTCTTTGGCAGCCCAAAATCGAGTTTGCGAGCAGGGCTATGAGCTCCCCCAGCCAGATCTGCAAAGCGCGCTGGATAGAGAGCCGCCGCTGATAGCGGGCTCTTGAGCGACTCTGGGGACAGTATGCCTTCGACTGCCAGGATCCGGCGTTTAGCAGGACTATATGTGGATGGCGCGCCAGGCGATAGAGGTCGTTTGCTGCCTTTGCCCAATTTGTAAGGACTTTTTGGCAGATTCGGATTGGGAGGTAGAAAATGTTCCAATGGTAGTTCTTGAAGCGGACCTGGGCGTCGCATGGTGGTACTTTGGATGATGAGCGATAGAAAGATAGAAAGTGACGGGACGGGAGGGGGGATGAGAGACGCGTATCGGGGGGCGGGAAAGAAATAACGACCACGCGGCGACCTCGCGGCTGTTCATTTCTGATCGTTCTCACGCTGCCACCGACCAAATAACGCGTAAACAACGCCACAACCGCGATTGCTGAGACTTGAGTATCTGCAGAAAAAGCGCGTCAAATGTATGACAGGTGTTCGTATGTGTGGCTGGTGAACCGAAACTTGAAATATGAATAGTGTATGTTTCGCGAATAAATGAAAATCTATAGAGAATATTATGACTTCTTTTTGAAAATACCCAACGTATGCTGTCCACCGCATGCCACGTCCATCGCACTCCAAGAACCACCCTCTTTCCGAACGATAACAGTAGGCGTACTCGCCTCACTATCCTCTCCTACTCCAAGCTCCCCTTGAGTGCCTTCGCCCCAAGCATAGAGCGCTCCACCCACGGTGACAGCCATGTTGTTATGTGTCCCTGTCGATATGTGCGCGATGAGATCCTCGGGGTCCGGGAATGTCACTTTCACTGGCTCCGGTAGGAAGTCAGGATACTCGCGGTCCTTGAAAGCGGGGTCATCCTCTTGCAGGCCAAGCTGCCCGCCATCGGACCGTCCGCAGGCATAGACTTTGCCCCCTGAGGTCAAGAAAATGGTATGATGCTCCCCCCCAGCGATTTCCACCACAGTGTCTCCGCCAAGCTCCTCTTTGCTCAGACCAATGACCTTGGTAGGAAGTTGGACCTCGGTATCCCCATTGCTTGCCATGCCAGTGCCCGCCTGACCCATTGTGTTCAGGCCCCAGCCCCACACGTCGCCGCTCTCATCTACAGCAAAGGAATGGTAGTTCCCTGCGCCGACGATTACAGCTCTATTGTTGCGAAGGCCAAGAGTGATTTTTTCGGGTACGGTGCCATGGATTTTACGGCGTTCCAGCACTTTGCGTCCCAGCTGACCCTGCTCGCCTGCGCCTAGAGTATAAACGTGCCCATGTGTGGTGAGTATGAGGAGATGGTTGTTCCCTGATGCGACTGAGACCACTTTCTCAACATCTCCCGGCTTGTGTGCGAGCTTCAAGATTGAGATGGGCGTGAATTGATGCTTGCGTCCATCTGCGAAGCCGAGCGACCCTTCGTTGGCCTGATATGTACAAGTTAACTTCAGCATATCTTTGGGTGTATTCTTCTTCAACTTACGCGGAAAGAGCCCCAAACGCGGAGTTCACCTTCGGCGCTAATCGCTGCGGACACGCTGTCACCAGCTGCAACCTTCACTGCCCTAAATTTTTCGTCGAGAAGGGTTTGCAAGGGATGAGGAACAGCCGTGAGTTCGTCTATGTCCAAAAAAGAGCCGGGTCTTGCTGGATCTGGCACTTCGCTGGTGATGCGGCCTAATGCAGCATCATCGTTGACTCCACATGACCAGACCTGGAAATGCGTCAGTTTCAGAGAGAGCAGAAAAGAATGAGAGATTGGGCTTACCGTGCCCTTTTCATCAATGAACAGCGTGTGCAATCCCCCTGCTGCCACCGCTTCAAGACCAGCACCTTCCTCCCCGAACCGTCCCTCGCCTATTTGCTCCTCTATCCAAGGGTTCTTCTTAGGCTTCCCAAACTCCCCAAGATGGTCAGGCCCCATGCCAAACTGACCGAAGTTTCCAGCACCCCATACAAACAACTGAGGCGCTGGGCGAGTGTGTTCGGGTGGAACGGGTAAAGCGTTGAAATACGGCTTCGTCTGGGTATGCGTGGCCTCTTCGTGGACAGCAGCAAGACCATTTGTAAGGGGCTTCCTCCCTGGGGCAGTTTTGGGCCTGGACAAAGGCTTCTTCACAGCAGGAGCTACTACCGCCTTGGATCGAGGTTTTTTGACTGGCGGCTCTTGCCCTTTGGCATCAGCTCGCTTCCGCTTCGGAGGGGGTGAAGGGGAGCGTTCTGCTGCAGCACGTTTCGTGGGTTGACTACGGGGTATGCGGGGGGGCGGTTTTATCGCAGGCTCTGCAGCTGGCTTCGCTGACGCAGCTCTACTAGATCTCCGAGGAGGCATGATTTTAGGATCCTATTACCTAGATACCAGATGAGGCAGAAAGAACCGTAAGCTCAAGTATCCGAGAGGCGGGATACTGGGTGATGCTTAGGAGAGAACCGATTGACTGGAGTAGGTTGCAGAAAAGGTTGAAATTTGGACGTTTTCCACACCTTCCACAACTTGAAGCGCACGTGGTTGAAGGCGCCTGTGACACACGTGATACCGTCGCGTCTGTGGCGCACGTCGGTACGATTCCAATTCGGTTCGGATCTTTTGGAATCTTGTTCAACAACCGTCATTGGTCAACGTTAAGCAACCCCTTGTTCTCACCTTGTAGGCAAAAGTGCCTGCCACTCTTTGCGCCCAAAGGAACTGAGATCATGGCCCCTAAAAGGAGTTCTTGTGGAAATTGCAAACTTGCACGAGAGAAGCTTCTCGAGACCCGCCTCTCATTTCCCTCATCTTCCTCTCAGTATTCAGGGAAAACTGCCCTATTCATTCTCCGCGCCAGTAAATCTGTTGTTGATGATATCAAATTGGAAATAGGACGATTTTTTTTTCCGTCTGGCTTCCTGGTGCCTTTCTAGGTCTTCCACTCATGGAACAAGTGCCTTCCATCCTCGACGACGAGGCCCGTATACATACTTTTTGCACCAATTTTTTTCCGTGAGTTTTTCCATGACATTTGGCCCATTCTACGATGAACAAAATTATTTTTATTCCTAGTTATATTCAAAGTACCATATAAGCATGCTCGTGGGCCCACTCCCCTTCCCAGTGGAGCGAAGGTGCTGTGTTGAGCGTCTCAGCCGGGCCGCGACCCTGAACTGTCAGCCATGCCACATGCGCTTTGCAAGCTGTGCTAAAGGGCGGAGATCGCTTTGCAAAAGAGCATTCTGGGTGATCGTCGCAGTAACAGACTGGGCGAGAATTCAGGGTGGAAATTGAAACCTCAGGCTGACTGTTCCCCCGTTCCGTCCGAGCCCACCAAGACCTTCCATTCTTGATGATTCAACAGCGCTTTTTGGCTTATTTGAGCTACCGCCCCGCCAGCTCCTCGTAATTACGGCGATAGATGCCGGCAGCCTGGTACCATCCCTCTGATCCTCCCTCCGCCCAGTCTTGTGATTGGCGGCCACTCCCCGACTCTATGTCTCAGATACCACTCCCATATATGGAATGGATGCACCTGTATGCCACCCTCCGAGTTATAAAGGATGGCAGGAAAGAAGTTATACAAGCCCGTCATTATCATGTCTCAACAGAACCCGCCCACAGCGCTCACGCTTGATAGCCTGCTCCTCTTGATCGCGCTCCTGCCTTTGGACAGCGAAGGAGCTTCCCTGGTGAGTATGTTCATACGGCGCCCTGTGGTGCTTAGTGCTCAAAGGCCTTTTGCATATCAGACAGCCCCGATGACCGCACATGCCATGGCGCAATACCATGAGCTTGCTGCTCATGTGGAGAGCTTACAATGGGTGGAAACCGAACACTCAGAATTACAGCTGCTCGACCAAATGGTGTTTCTATCCCTTCCAAACCCATCGACAGCAGATCTCCTCCCCAAGCTGCACACCCTTACCGCCAGCTGCATTTCCACCGCCGGCGCACGATCTCTCGCACGGTGGATACCATCTTCCCTCACCGCCGTTGATATCTCCGTGAAAATTGTGGAAGACGACAGGGCTGCTACTAGCCTTCTCTCTGCACTTGAAGGATGCGTATCTCATCTCACCTCCTTCACCTTCGCCGTGCGCCACGAAGCCGTGCGAAGTCAGCCAATGCTCCATCAGGCCATGTTGAGTGCCCTGCGGAGCATGCCGGCGCTGCGCGTAGCTGCCATACCCTTTTATGCCTCTCCAGGCGATCACTTGGACACTCTGAGCGCCATGGCCCATCTCAAGACGCTCTCAATCCACATCATGGAGCCATCACGGGGCTATCGCTCTATCGAGGAAGGCTCTAGATACACCGCCTTCTCAATCCAACCACCGATGGAAGATTCTATAACCTCCCTCGAAGAGCTGTCCGCTCTTATACCCCTTCCGGACGTGCCGACCCCGCCAGTAATCAGCTTCATTTCAAATCCATTCCCCTGTTTACAAACTCTGCACCTCGAGGGGTCATTCGAAAACATGATAGACATACTTCACATCCGATTCCTCCCGATGCAATACCTCAGCCTCAAGGCACAATCACTGCAAACCCCTTGGGAGATGAAAGTCGTCACTCAAGCCATTGTGAATAACTGTCCGCACATCAGACTAGTCCACATACACATCGAGCGGCCTGAGAATTTGGCCTGGATAGATGTGAGGCCCCTTGGTACATTGCCATGTGCTATCTTTGTCGCGAAGAAAACCTTTCGGAGAGCAGTTATGAATCCGCAAATAGTCGAGGGGGCGTTCAGAAGATGATTTCATTCCGGGTAGAGAGTATTACTTGAGACCCATTTTCAAATTTTCGTATTCTACATCAATTCGTTAATGATGATAATGTTTTTGCTCATTCCCGGTAGCACCTCGTATACATAATACTAATAGACTCTGAGTTGTTGCTCTCCTCAACAGTTTTCACGTGACGCTATTGCATTGCTACCGTGACAGCTTTGCTCAGCGTTTCAAGGCAGTACCTGAGTTAGCATCAGTTAGCATTGCCACTTTGCTTGTAGCAGGTCGACGGAATTCTTTGGGAATTCTATCTATGAAGACCATGTCTCAAGCCAGATATATCACATCATCCAGCATTGTAAGGGTACCGTCACACTAGAGTGAACTGGCTGATGAATGACGCTGCGCGCATTCTAGAATGCACTGCATAAATCGTGGTACGGCCCTTACATTGGGAAGGCATCCTCGCAGATTCGAATAGGCGCTGCAGGACGCGAAGAGTGAGCCCGATTCTTGAATCACACCAGTTGTCTTGTCTCACTATCGCCCAGGATTCCGGTTATCAATCCCGCTAACGGAGAACATATCTGCTTGTACGTTACAAACGACCCTTTATTTAAGCGTCATGGGAAATAACAGCTTTATTGCGCTCTGAAGGGTATCTGCAGCATCTCCTTCCGATGTCCAGCAGACAGTTGAAGCAGCGCAATCGGTGTTTGACTCGGGGACATGGTCCCGAGCATCTCCGACAGCACGCTCTATTATCCTCTCTAGGTTAGCTAGGTTGCTTGAGAGCAAGATTCCAACATTGGCCAAAATAGAATCTCTTCAGACGGGAAGAGCGCTTCGCGAAATGAATGCACAGCTTGGCCGCCTTCCTGAATGGCTGTGCGTTTGCTCTCACCAACGGGTTTCTTATTTATCAGCTCATCACATCTTTCTGCAGAGATTACTACGCTGCCCTTCTCCGAACGAACTCTTCTTTTGTTGCACCCACCCAAGGAAAACTTCTAAATTATGTCCAACGGGTGCCTCTTGGTGTTGTGGCACAAATCACTGTAGGTCTACGAGAAGTTTGAAAGCCATTCGTGTAACCTTCATTTTTTCAGCCTTTCAATCACCCACTTTTGATTGCTGTGAAGAAGATCGCACCAGCGTTGGCAGCTGGGAATAGTGTCATAGTCAAGCCTTCTGAGGTAGTTGTCGTATTTGCCTTCTGGTGCCCTATTTCTCAAAATTTCTTCAAAGCTCGCACCCATAACGGTCCTGGAATTTGCAGAAATGGCCACAGAGGTTGGAGGTAAAGGCGCCCAAATTTTGGTAAGGTATATACTGACATATCTCTTCCAGTGCCCTCCGGAGTGCTCAACGTCTTACCTGGATATGGAGCATCAACAGGAAAAGAGCTGGCATCCAATCCTCTTATTAGGAAAGTCGATATCACAGTAAGTCTCTAAATATTCGTATGTTTGCTATTTATCGTTGTGTAGGCTGGGACCTCGGCAGGCAGGGACCTTGGAAGCATTGTCGGCTCAAATCTGGCAGCGTATACCGCTGAGCTCGGCGGAAAGGTGCACACAAATTCGTGTTCCAACACAATTGTGGGACTGATACCTAGCAGGCACCTATTATCTGTTGAACAGACCCCGTGACGTCACATGTCACATGAGCGCTTACTCAGCGCTAGCACCCGATATACCCGGATGTTCAAGTACATTCCGGAGGGCTTACTCAGTAGCTCACCAGAGCTTTACATATATAGTAATATACTTCGTAGTAGTATATATACCAGCTTGTATCTACGCATTAATAAAAGCCTCCTACTAAGAGCACTCAGTGTGAATAACACAAGAGCCTTAACAGGTGAGCTGTGTAGCGCCCTAGCCGGCTGCTCCAACAGGTTATGAGCCCCGGATGCCTTGTCTATGCGCCTTCAATGGCTGCAATGACAATGCGCACCAGCTCTCCTGTAATTATGCCAAATTACTGGCAGAAATTACTAGGGCCTGTCGTCGCCATTATGGCTTGACGATTTATGCAAGTTCACACTTGCTGGAGCACTCGCGCCCGTGCGGCTGCGTTCTATAATGCTCCGATTAATGAGGTACTGACCCATGATTTGTAGATCACCTACAAACCCTCTATCTCGCATTTTTACAATGTCGAACGCACTCACCTCGCTCGTACCCGTCCTTGACGGCTCGAACTACTTGGTGTGGGCCAACCAGATCGAAGCGTACTTCATGTCGCAAGATCTTTGGTCTGTGGTCAACGGCGAAGACACTGGTCCTGATCTCCTCACCACAGAAGAGAAAAAGGATCCAGCTAAGCAAGCCGCGTATACAGCTGCTGACAAGGAGTGGACGAGTCGCAATCATAAAGCACTCGGCACTATGCGCCTTCGTATGGCAGCATCACTCCAGCACTTGATCGCCGGCAAAGATTGCTCAGATGCCTGGACAAAGCTCAAGGAAGAGTTCGGTAAACCCGGCTCCTCTACGATCTATGCTGACTTCAAGGCAGCTGCGAAGTTCTACCTATCTGGTAACTCGCACCCAGCTCCTGAGATCAACAAGCTTGCCCAGCTCCTCGATCGCCTCAAAGCGAATAAAGTCGAACTACCCGAATTCGTGCGCGCGATGATGCTTCTAAACGCTGTACCCCAGAAATGGGACACTATTCCGAACATCATCTTGCAGCAGTATGGGCCTGACAAGCTGACCTTTGACAGGGTCAAAGAGGCGATTACCACGAAGTGGGAGCAGGGAGCCAGCAATGGCAATTCTGCCAACAAGATTTCGGCGGTCAAGCACAAGCGTCCAGACCAGTCCTTCAAGCAGCAGCAGCAGCAGCGCCAGTCCAAGGATGAAGGCAGCAGCAACAAGCCTGCTAAGAGTGAAAAACCTCCCAAGCGTGGCAAGCGCAGCGGCAAGAAGCACAAGGACCACGACCATGATCACGATTATGCTCACATCGCATCTGCGGTGATCACAGATCTACCCACGTCGCAACCAGTCCCTCTGGCATCTTGCATCACTGAGATCAGCCCTGCTAAGACTTCAACGCGCAAGGTCAAGGTTGGCCCTGCAGCGCATACCCTTGGGAAAAATGCTTATCCTAAATTCACCAAGGCTATGAAGCTCACCTCCGATATGGAGATCGATTGCAGTCCCCAGGTCATTCACAACCTCGAACCAATCTTTGAAGAGAGTGTTGAGACCAAGTCCATCCTCTCTATCAGCGATGACGAAGACATGGACAGCGACCGTGAGCGCAAGAGAAGCCGCTCTAAGTCAATGGAGCCTGGCCCCTCTAACTATGAAGAACCTCTTAGCTGGGGATCTGACATTGAAGAGGACATTGCTGATGCCGCTGGACTGAGTGACCAAAGGCAAGCACATATACCCTTCGCATATGCAGCAGACACTAATGCGCGTACAACTACAGCCGCTTCTAAGCACCGTAGCAGTAGTATTCAATGTATGCAGCAAGCCACCACTGTGGCATATAAATGTCATCATAAAATCGATGTTGCATTATGTGCGAAATGTAAGGGAAAACAAAGTGCGCCAGATCACAATATTCAGACGTGGATCATGGATTCAGGTGCTTCGTTGCACTTTACCCCCAACATAAGCGATTTCGTCAGCTATGAACGCATTCGCGAACCCATGATGGTGAAAACAGCTGCAAACCCCTTGCACATTACTGGTAAAGGGGCTGTCCTTATAAAATACTCTACCTCGAAGAGAAATAGGCCTGAACAGCTGCAAACCTTGCGCTTATATCCTGTATATCATATTCCTGGTATGAGTGATCGCTTATTATCTATGGGGCAATTCCTACAAGATGGCTTAGATGTGCGCGGTAACTCGCAGCATATCAGCTTTTATAAACCTGGCAGCAGTAAACCTGTATTGTCCAGCTTTCCCAGACGTTCTAATGATACAATCTTCATTGTGGACTCTGAGGTAGAACAGCATAATGCGCACAGCTGTATTTACAGTGTGGATTATAATACCCTGCACAAACGTATGGGTCATCCATCCAAGGACGTACTACGTCACGCAAAGGATAAAACCACGGGTTTCCCTGATAAAATCATATTCCCAAAGGAAGATCCTATATGCCCTGGATGCGCACAAGGAAAAATGCACTCTAAATCATTTCCTACCTCTGAGTATCGCTCCAAGGTACCCCTAGAGCGTATACACTGCGACCTAAAGAAGTTTTCGGTTGAGTCATACCACCGAAATGAATACTTCATATCTTTCGTCGATGATTGTACATCCCACGCGTGGACTATTATGTTGCGCAAAAAGTCGGACGCCAAACGAGCTCTCAAGCAATTCCTTGCTATGATTGAGACACAATTTGGTCCTAATAAGATCAAAGAATGGTTCTCCGATGAAGGGGGAGAATTCGTATCCGAATTGCTTGAAGGCTTCACTACGATTCTCAAGAACAAAGGGATCAAAGTAATGCGAAGTACACCGTACTCACCGCAACAAAATGGTCGCGCAGAACGATTCAATCGAACTGTGATGGAAAAAGCGCAAGCTATGCGCTTAGATGCCTGTCTTCCCCAGAATTGGTGGGAATTTGCTATTAAGCACGCTGTGCACCTCTACAACCGTACACCGGTTCGTCGCCTTAATTGGCTGACACCATATGAGGCACTGCACAAAAAGAAACCAAGTATCTCGCATCTGAGAGTACTGGGATGTGGCGCGTACGTCTATCTTCCAGAAGACGTAAGACCCAACAAGTTGGCGCCGAGATCAGAATTGATGATCTATATCGGTGTACCCGACAATAATGAAAGGGGTTTTAAATTTATGCGACTGCCCAACAACGTGACTTTCACAGGCACTACCGCACTATTCGATGAACAAATGTTCCCCAAGTGCCCTGACCATAAACAAAAGGGATTCACTCGCATCGGTGAAAACCCTAATGACATTCCTACGGAAGTCATGGACGATGATGAAAATCCAGAACGTCCAAACCCCCCACAAATTCCTGAAAGGGACGTGGACCATGATTATGACGATAATCATGAGCGCGCGGATTCTCCGCAGCCAGCTCCATCTCCGCCGCCACAGCCTCCGGTAGAGCCTAGACGCTCAGGGCGTGAGCGGACAACAGTGAACAGACCAGGAAATATCTACGGTGACAAGCGGAATCCCGTAGAACAGTGGAAAGATGTTGAGAAAATGGGTACATGGAAGAAATTGGTTGGCGAAACACCACCATCCCATAGGCATGAGCCGGTTCCCGGACCTAGCTCTGACCAACCCGCTCCATCTGCTGAGTCTGAAGCACGAATGGCATCGCTATGCCGGGAAGGGGGAGTAGAGCTCATGAACTTTCTAATGGCTCAAGCTGTACCCAACAGCGAGCTCCTTCCGAACAAGTCCAACGTAAGAGAGTGGACATACCGCGACATTATTAAGCTCCCTGCGGGTGAGCAAAAGGAATGGAAAGATGCATGCCGTGAGGAATTAAAATCCCTCCACGAGCGAAAGGTCTTTGATCTAGTTGATCGACCTGCCAACCGAAAAGTCATTAAGAGTCGATGGACCTTTGACGTAAAGTTGGATGGCCGTAAAAAAGCCAGATTTGTTGCCAAGGGTTTCGATCAGGTCGAAGGACTTGACTTCGATCAAATATTCTCTCCAGTAGTGCGCTTTGAAACTGTGCGCTTAATGCTTGCACTAGCTGCACTTGAAGACTGGCACATGACCGGTGTCGATGTCAAAACAGCCTATTTATATGGCGAACTGGATGAAGAAATTTATATCGAACAACCCGAAGGTTTCAAAGTAAAAGGCCAAGAGAATAAAGTACTTCGCCTATTACGTGCGATCTATGGACTTAAGCAAGCAGGCTTAGCATGGTGGAAAGCTCTCAAAGAGTCCATGAAAAAGCTTGGCTGCAGGCGAATCATATCTGATGCCGGAGTCTACATATATGAGCGCAACGGCGAAAAAGTACTTATCATTGTCTATGTTGACGATGCTCTATTCTTTGGCAAGAACAAAGCCCTTATGAACGAGCTTAAGGCGAAATTCATGGCTATGTGGGAATGTAGAGATCTTGGAGAAGTCAAGGACTTCTTACGCATGCGCATAGTTCGTAAAGGACGAAAAATCCTGCTCGATCAGACGTCTTATCTTGACAAAGTGCTGCAGCGTTTTAACATGCAAGATGCCAAGTCTACTCCAACCCCACTGCCACAAGGATATAAACCGGTCGAGAATGATGCTCCCGTAAATCCTGAATTGCGCCAGAGGTATCAGACCGTTATAGGATCGTTGCTATATATAATGTTAGGCACTCGTCCTGACATAGCATATGCAGTCACGAAACTAGCACAGTTCTCTGCGAATCCATCGCAAGAGCACCTAGACAAAGCATTGACTATTTGCCGCTATCTCGCTGGCACCAGAAAATATGCCTTAGTCTACGATGGTGATAAAGGAACTGGACTAACTGCATGCACGGACTCCGATTGGGGTGCCGATCCGATCAAACGAAGATCTGTTACAGGATATTTCATAAAGCTGGCAAATGGGATATTTAGTTGGCAATCCAGAGCGCAGAAGACTGTCGCACTATCGTCCACAGACGCTGAATACATGGCGCTATCAGATTGCAGCCGTCAAGTTGTCTGGACTAGATCTCTTCTTGAAGAGATTGGATATCAACTATACCCAACGCCAATCTGCGGGGATAATCAAGGCTCGATATTCATCGCCTCTAATCCTGTACAAGAACGCAGAACCAAGCACATCGATATTCGCTTCCACTTCATTAGACAAGTTGTCGAAGAAGGCAAAGTCGAAATATTCTTTATCGATGGTAACGAAAATCCTGCAGACATGTTTACCAAAAACCTTGGACGTGTCAAATTCCTCAAATTTAGACAACAGCTCGGGCTCGAGTTCTATAACGCTTAGAGCGCTGTATAGCTGCACTAAGCGAGGGGGAGTGTTGAACAGACCCCGTGACGTCACATGTCACATGAGCGCTTACTCAGCGCTAGCACCCGATATACCCGGATGTTCAAGTACATTCCGGAGGGCTTACTCAGTAGCTCACCAGAGCTTTACATATATAGTAATATACTTCGTAGTAGTATATATACCAGCTTGTATCTACGCATTAATAAAAGCCTCCTACTAAGAGCACTCAGTGTGAATAACACAAGAGCCTTAACAGGTGAGCTGTGTAGCGCCCTAGCCGGCTGCTCCAACATTATCGTGTTTGACGATACTGACCTTCAATCAGCTGTGAACGGAGTGGCATTCGCAGCCTTTGTCGCCTCGGGACAAACTTGCGTGTCAGGCGCGCGTATCATCGTGCAAGACAGTATTTATGACGAGTTTATGCGCTTGTTCTTGCAGAAAGTCGCCAGCATCACGCGTAGGATGGGAAATCGTGCGTGCTTCTTTGATTTATCTAGGCCCCCGCTCACTTGCTCGCTCACCCAGCACTCAATCCGGAATCTACAATGGGCTCTGTGATATCCTTACGGCATTTACAGCGGATTGAAGGCATGATCTTCAGACAGAGCGGTACAATTCTTGCTGGTGGAGCGCGACTGACTGGACCTGCACCACTGGATGGCTTCAATTTCTCGAAAGGAAACTTCCTTCCGCCGACTGTCATCACCGATGTTGAGGTCAACGACGAGATCTGGCAAGAGGAAGTATTTGGTCCTGTAGTTGTGGTCAAACGGTTCAAGGTATGCCGTTCAGCTGTGAAACCTAGGGTTTGGGTTAACTTTATCCGCTTCAAGAATGAGCAAGAGGGGCTCGCGTTAGCGAATGCTTCCAAGTACGGCCTCGGAGCCGGAATCTGGACCTCTGATCTATCCAGAGCGCACCGTATCGCGGCAGATATACAGGCGGGTTTGGTGTGGGTAAACACTCACCATCGAAATGATCCCAGCTCTCCTTGGTGTGTTCTTTCATTGCATATCATAGGCCATGTTTGGGGACTGAACACCCGCTCCAGGGGCGGTATGAAAGAAAGTGGTATAGGACGAGAAAATGGTGTTGAAGCCTACAATGCTTGTGCGTGCAAATTTCGCATACTTATTATAATGTTTTAACTGTTTTTGCAGATTCCCAAAGCAAGTCGACCATTGTAAACATCGCCCCCGCTGAAGAGACCAGGAAAACTGATGATTGGTTCGCGGAAGTAGGCGCCGCGCAACGCTATGGGTGATGTGGGTAGTCTGAATTACAATGTCCCTCAGATACTATTGTTCGCGCGTGGAGGACAGGCCGAGAAGTCAAAATCAAGCTGGGATGCCGAAATAAGTATTGAGTCATAAAAGTACAAAGCTGGGATATGATCATAATGCCAGGAGAGATCACGCCGTAGTTTTCACTGCTTCCTTCGAGGGCGCTTGCGCTTCTACAGGTGCCTCGTCGACGAAGTCCGGGACAGCGTTGAGATCCGCCAAATAAGACGTCCCTTCCTCTTCCTCCTCGAACTGCAAGGCATCGAGTTCTGTCACATAACAGTCCATTGAGAAACTCTGCAGGCATAAACTTGTGTAGAGACTCACCAGCTTCAAGATCGGCCTCGTCTATCTCATCTGGCACCGCATATGATCGACCTAGGGATTCTTGAATCTCGTTTGCTTGTTCAATTAAATCTTCCATGTCATAGTGCATGTTCTGGCGGTCACAGTGTTAAGCATAGAAATCAAAGAGCCTGAACACTTGTAACTCACCTCTATCTTATCTATATCTATCTTCCCGTATTGTTTGCGCATCTCTTTGTTGGCGACCTTCATTGCTTCCACTGTAGCCATCGTGTTCCGCAGGTTGTCTGTCGTAAGAGCAGCAGACTCCATGTTGAATGTTTGTTGAGCGAGCTGCGCCAATTGTGACTCATACATTCGCTTCTGCTTCAGTGTTCGTAGTGCGCGCTGTTGAACGGCGTCCTGCAAGACATTCAGACCAAATATTCGAGAACACTGGTATGGCATTAGCTACCTTGCCCGGCCCATTGCGTAACTTGCTCATCTGCTCTTTATATCTCGCCAATTCTCCGTCAAGCTTCTTCACCTTGACCTCGATCGAGGCTACTCGGGCATCGGTCTACTTGACAATCAAACGAACACTAGTTAGGTGACGCGCACACAAATTCTACTTGATCGGACTTGCCGAAGCAATCGCATCCTGCAGGGACGGCTTGGGTTTCTTGCTTGCGGATGTTCCAAAGATGCGGTTCATGGCAAGCAGAAGCTACAGCAGACCAGGCTGCGGCGGGTTACAATGGGCGTTAATGAAACCGTGACGG
>JACXVL010000340.1:47870-58843 GCA_014898675.1 Athelia sp. TMB
CCTCATACTGCGCGAGTGTCGCATTCCGGTCAAGGCTCACGCTCTCCGTCAATGCGGGCAGCGGCGTTGCCCCGTAACCCAGCCAGCGCCCAGGCGCGATGCCGAGGTGCTTGTACCATTCACGCTGCGGAATGCCCTCCTTAGAGATGAACCCGCGCTCGAAGGTGATCAGCTTGTGGTTCACTGCGCGCACGCGTTTCACAGCCCTGATCAGCTCTCGCGCCAGGTGCCTACGGCCGCGGCGCTTGTCGTCCACACTCGCACCCGCGCCTTCAGGCTTCTTGTGTGCGCACTTGTGCGCCTCAAACCCAAGGAAGCGCGTCACTCGGCAGAATACGCGATGCACCCGCGAGCGCCGGTGCTGCCATTTCTTGATCACCTTGTTCAGGGTCTGTTCTGCCTCAGACTTTTCCGCGTCCAGGGCCGCGCTCTCCTCCTGCAGGGCACGAATAGACGCGCGAAGGGAGGAGAGGTCTACCGTGAGGGACTCTTTGACGGCCAATAACTCGACCCTGGATTGAGGTTAGGTAAAGTTGTAAGATGGAATGGAAGTCGCTTACTTGTCAAGGTAGTTCTCGAGCTCGAAGGCGTAGTGCGTGGTGTTGAGCGGGAGCACGACGGCATCCGCCATACGCAGGAGCTGCAGGCCGAGCTGCTTCGCAACAGCAACCTACAAATGAAGAGGTCAGAGAAGTAGTCATCGAAGGAAATGGTAACCCTCAACGCACGTGTTTGAGGAATCCAGGATCGCCATAAATTTCCTGCCATCGCTCTGAGTCGAACAGGCTGTGGTAGTGGTACACCGCATCGTGCAGCGTGGAAGAGTATGCCGCCTGCGAGCTCGCAACCTAGGGTGCACATATAAGCTCTTATCCTCAGACCAGAAGAAATGTCGGCGCACCCCAAGATGCTGCAAGAACACCGTATAGTCACTTCCTGAACCGAGCGCGCCGACACCCAGAGCATCTGTAGCGCGCAGCTCCTCCTCATACATCGCCAGCACCTCTGGCTCGATAATCCCGGCGCCGAAAAAGGCGCCGGTGTCCTGCGTTGCGTCCCATAGCGTACGGTTCGCGTCGGTGGGGTGCGCGATGGCGGAGGCGGTATCACGAACAATGTGTGCGAGCGAGGGCGAGGCGGAAGCGGAGAAGCGGGAACCGGTCGAGGAGCTGTCTGCACATGCGTCGTCAGTTCAAGTGAGGGATATAATATATTTTGAAACAGCATACCAAGGTTGAGGTAGGCAGCGACATATTTATCGATGAACTCAGGGAAGTCCTCGCCCCATTCCGTGCTGCCAATGAGCCCATACTGTTATTTATCAGTTAGAGCTAGTACATCGCAACATTATGGGTGCATTACCTCTTCTGCGTCCCAGCTTGCAATGAGGATGGTCCGGAGCGGCTTCCATCCGTTTTTGAGAAGGACGCCGAGGCCGCGGATAACCTCGTGCATGGAGACAGTGCCGCTCGTCGGGTCCGACGCACCTAGAACCCAAGCTAGATTCGAGGCAACTTTCAGAGCTGGAAACGTGAGAGGGAGGGGAGAACTAACCATCACGGTGGTTCCCAACTACGATGACTTCGTCTTTGATGTGGCCCGGGATCACGGCGTTGACATTCCAGATAGGTGTCACTACCAATAGGAATGAGCGACATTTTACTCGGAGCACCGTAACTTCTAATTACCTTTGGTGTCGCCGTGGTTGACCAGTTTGACGACTCGATTCTGCCCTCCGTCCTCGAGCTCCTTGAGCAAGACTTCAGCGGTGGCAGCAGAAATGGGCAAGCTGGGGATAGAGGGCTTGTTGGTCCCTTCAATGCGAGTGCTGTTCTCGTAAGACGGGTAGCCGGCTTGAAGAATCGATCAGCTGGATATCTTGGTTGATATGGAATTGCTCTTACGGGTGGTAGGGTCCCCTGGGAACTTTGAGAGAAACTGTACGGATCCACGCTGTACGGATGTGCGGCTACGCGCAGGACCGTCAGGGTACCTGCATGCATATCAGTCAAGTTCATGTGGATAGAGAAGCGAGCAGCTGACGGGAGGTATCCGTTGGCCTCGGTCACTGTGCCGTCGTCACGAAGATCCGAATATATGAGTGCGCCCACTGCGCCCAGTTCCTGTGCGCCTTTGACCTGCAAGTACGTCAGTAAATATACCAAGCTCGAAATTTGTAAAACGAACTATGAGTCCACGGAAGAGTCCGCCGTAACGAGCTATGACAATAGAGCCGTTGAAGTCCACCCCTACCCCACTAATTTAAATATGCATTATGACATTAAAACAGGAATCAACGCACCAGATTCGACAAGAGCGTCATAATCTTGCTTTCTGCCGTAGTTCACATAGATCAACCGACCCTCCACCTCGCCCTCAGCACTGAGTCCATGGAACGCAGGGACGCTGTTGGCATATTTGTGCGCATCCGGATCGGTCTCGTCGATAACTTCTTCAATATTGGCAGTCCAGACAGGCTTGCCATCGCTCCCAAGAATCTCTAAGCTCCGTTCGGTGGGAGTGTTCAGAACAGGGTAGTAGACATCGATCCAGGCTTTGAGCTCCGAGGTCTGGGGGATGGACAGGGTAGCATGGCGAGACTCGGTGGAGCCGGCTTTGAAAATAGGCGGAGAGCACGAGTGGTGCTTGATACCCAGCTCTTTCTGCAACAAGCCCAGGAAGTCTGTCGCAGTGTCAAAATCCCCAGGGGTGCCAGCCATGTGGGGCTTGCCCGCATAGTGACGCGACGCGGCGATGGCGCTTTCTGTGTCAGGGATCGAACTAGCGCAGCAATTGTGAACCTGATAGATATTAGGGATACAGTGTACTACTCACAGGAAGAGGTCCTCCGCAGCTTTGCCTCTCAGGGGCTTATGGCGGCCATGTGTTGAGAGGCTATGGACGATTTTAAACTCCTCGTGCTTGAAGTGGTGCGGTGGGGTTCTGCAAGTTAATGTGTGGACGATAAAGAGAATTGCAGCACTGCCGAGAAAGTACTTGAGGATTCGGGCTCGACGGTGATGAGAAGAGACACCAGCGGCTCCCCGACTGGCAACCGCCGGGGCAGGTATGGTTTTTGCATCTTCGGGCCACTTTAGTCCAGTGGATTTCTCGTCCGCCATGGTCTGAGGAGTTGGGGTGGAAGTGGTGGTAAAGGTTACTCTGGAATGCCCATCTCCACACTGTCCAGTGCTGCGTGTTGATCTTCTACTGCAGCTGATCCACTCTACGGGCGCCCGAAGCCGATCACGCAAGATGGCGACGGAACAGGCAAAAATAGCGCGCTGCAAATACGATTCGCACCTCCTACCCCCTCCTTCATTAGTTTAACTGGGATGATGCATATGCACATTGCACCGGACGAAGAAACGAAACGATATCAATATAATGTATGCCGATTGCTACATAACCGAACACTGTGCTTTCCATTTCCGAAACCTCTAAAATATCTAATCCTATATTTACACTTCCATAATCATTTGGGCTCATGTTACTATTCAAAGACTCAGTTTTTCGCAAGCACGATAGCGGTTCTTGGAGGCAGGTAAATCTAATTAAAGTGCCATACGTCAGTGCTGTCATGGGTTCGTTGCTCGCAAGTGTATCGTACCTGCAGCCAGTTCTTCCTTCCGTTCCACTCCAAAGGAGTAGTGGTGTACTTCACAGAGGTGTCGATGTTTGCAAAGCCCCCGTATTCCTTGTCATCGCTGCTGAGAACATTGTGGTACTCGCCAGCCTCCTCGATACCCACGCGATAGTCTGTAAACGCTGTCGTGTGGTGGAAGTTGAAGGCGAACAACAGCCCGGCCCGTTCATAGACGAGAACTTTGTCTGTCTCGTTTTTCAGAGATACGTAGGCCTGGCGAGATTTTGGCTGGTTAGCTTCATTGGACGCGGTATTGATAGATTTATCATTTACTGGAGGAGAGGATAGCCAACCGTACTTCTCCTCAAGATGATTCATTGCTGCATCGAAGTTGTTCAAGTAGCGGTAACGCAGGATGGGGTCATCCACAATGTTCCACTGGCGCCGAGCATACTGGAATGAGTTGCCGTTCCCCTCCCTCGGGAAGTCCAGCCACTGCCAGGTTTATTAGCATTCGCGAGTCGGAAGCCACAGATTGCGTACTTCCGGATGACCAAACTCGTTGCCTTCGAAGTTGAGGTAACCTTCCCCTCCAAGAGAGTGTGTGAGGAGGCTTCGAAGAAGAAGAAAAATCAGTTGGGTTAAAACTTGTATTACAAATACGCACCGAATCATCTTGTGCAATGCAAGGCCTCGGGAAATAACCGGTGTCATTTCTGTCAAATCGGACATGTTCGTGTCTGGGAGTCGTCGTCAAGAGCAGCTCAGTAACAAGACTTTTGCAACCTACACATCTCCTTGTCCATCAGCCAGAACGCGAGCGTCTTGTCACCTACGAGTGCCTGGTCATGGCTCTCGCAGTACGCAACACTCTTCTCCCCGTAGCGTCTGTTTGTAAGGGTGTGCACGATATTGCCGATGTCCCACTGGTCGTCCGTCTTGTGCTTGAGGAGCTTGATCCACATGTCCGGAATCGCCATCGACAAACGGTAGTCGAACCCAACGCCCCCCTTCTCGACAGGAGCGCAAAGGAGGGGCATTCCTGAGACATCCTCTGCAATCGTGATGATGAATGGGTACAGCTCGTGCATGGCTTCGTTGGCCTGTGCCAAATGGTCAGCATATAATCTAGGACCACAGTAGGGAGATACTCACCAGCATGAGATATACAATGGCCTCAACGTCAGCGCCCGGTCCAAAGTACTCGTGGTAGCCACCAGAGAAGCCGGTGCCTATCCCGTGGTGAGTGTACATCATGCTGGTGACACCGTCGAACCGGTAGCCGTCGAATTGATATTCCTCTGTCCAGAACCGCAAGTTGCTCAAGAGAAACCTGAGGACCTCATGCGAGCCATAGTTGAATAGTCTACTGTCCCAAAGCTCATGGCGGCCCTTTGTTCCCTCGTGGAAGTACAAGTGATCAGAGCCGTCAAATTCATTGAGACCATCGAGAACGTTCTTGCACGCGTGCGAGTGCACAATATCGAGCAGGACAGTGAGACCCATGCCATGAGCGGTGTCTACGAGGGCTTTAAGCTCCTCTGGAGTACCGTAGCGCGAACTGGCGGCGAAGAAGTTGGTCACCTGGTATCCAAACGCTGGAGACAGTTTATTCAGCGAGGTGTAGGCGGAATCAAAAGCATGAGCATACAGGCATAGTAAGCGTGCTCCATGACAGCCATGAGCTGAATAGTGTTGTAACCGAGTGCTTTGATTCTTGGCAAGACGTTCGCCGTAAACTCCGTATATGTCCCCACTCGCTTCTCAGCAGTCGAGATACCAACATGCGCCTCATAGATCCGAACTTTCTCCGGAGGAGGCGGGCGTTTGTTTTTGAATACGTACTGCTGCTCTTTGGGCGGGTTCCAGAAACGCGCATCGTACACGGGCGAAACGCTCAAGTCTTGCGTGACGCGTTTGATCCAGGCAGGAAGACGCTCGATGCGCTTCCCATCGGGTAAGATCATCGAAATCTGACCTCCAGTTAACCGGCTGAATTCTTTGTTCGAGGTGACGCGCCAAGCACCTTAATCTTGGAATCGTGCGCAATGGCACAAACTCCGGGAGATGCTGCTGGGACAGTGATCTCCCAGACGCCGAAGCTGTCTTTCTTCAAAGGGTGCGATATCCTATTCCACTGATCTGCGCACTCAATATCTGGTCAACAATGTATGAATGTCTGCATAAGAAGTAGACACTCACTGAAGTCGCCAATAAGGGTCGCCTCTACCGCGTTCGGTGCCCATTCCCGATAAACCACTTCACCTCCAGCGCCAATGTGGAAGCCAAACTTGTCAAAGCCGCTGGTAAACTTGTCATACCCACCCTCATATTGATCGATGGTATCCTTCCATTTCTTGAACTCATTGTATCTGTGTTCAATAGCTGGCAAGTTGGGTTCCAGATAGCCATCAAGCTCCAGGACGGCCTTTGGGTCAAAATCCTTTGCGGGCGCCATTTTGAAAGATGTTGAAGATGATAGAAAGAAAGAGCGATGGAGATCCAACGAAAATGTTAGCAGGAGCGTTTAAATGGAGCTGCTGGAGGCAAAAGTGAACTTCATCCGAAATGGGGCTGGGCCGCTTGAATTATGACGTTACATACTACTGCCTATTATCGCCTGAGCTATCATGCACGTGTGAAGTTCGTACTCTCCCCGATGGCTCCTCGAACTCAAAAGCTTTCGGGTCCTCGACCCCAAAGAAATGATACAAATACATCCACCTTATCAAACCAATCAATAGGAAATAGTGGTAATGAGTCTATTGGATCTTCAACGTACAAATAGCAACAGTCTATGAGATGTAATTGTGCATAGTACATTCGAGATCAAGTCAGGACCACCTATCTCTGGAAGTGCCTGTACTCGATTTTCCTAAGGACGAAATATGAGATAGCAGTGAAGAAGAACGCCAACTCAAATCCAATATCTCCACCGAATTCCGTTCCGCAGAGCTTTCCGATTGGCCCGATGAACCAAACCTGGGCCATGCCCATGACGGCACCGAAGATACCGAAGCAAAAGGCGGCAATCGCGGCGAAGCCCGGGGGAAGCAGCGAAGGTGTGTTGTAGATAGTTGGGTCATAGCCGCCGAAGCCCTTCTTGAAGAAAATGTGCTCAGTCAGCGAGACACCCTCATAGATGGCGAGCCAATAAGCCTGTGCGTATCAGTTAGCATTGTTTCCGGGCACAATCATGGAGTGCGACTTACAATGATCAACATGAAGTTCTCGAGAACGCTCTCGAAGTGCGAGTATCCAGGAATGGCAATCGCGATGTAACAACATGTGCCAAGGAACGTCCAGATGAAACGAGGGATGCGGGCGGTCCAGCGGGCGAGCACTTGCATGCTCAGGGAGACCGAATAGATGTTGGGGCAGTTGTTTGCGATGATGCTGAGCGCGAGGACAATTTCGCAGAACTTTCCGAACTTGCCTAGCGGCTCGAACAGGACGGCACCGAGCAATCCTCCAATGCCAGAATCAAGGTAAGCATCGGAGTAGGCGGGGTTGTTGATAGTCGCGGTGACAACGGCGGCGCCCAAGAACTGGGTGAAGAGGAGGGGGAACGCGAGACCACAGAAGGTGGAGATGAAGACTTTCGTGCGGTTAATGGTGACGGGCTGATAGACAGTGTAATCAGCCGCGTAACTTGTCCAACCAGTGGCAAACCCAAAGACTGAGGCCGCGAAAGAAAGAACAGCGCCAGCCTCTGATTTTCCAACACCCATAGGGATGTTATAAAAGTTCTGAGGAAGTTGTGAGACGATTGAAAACATCAAGCGAGATAAAAACACCTACACCAGACCGCGCAAACTCGCCAAGAACGATCAAGAAGACGATGAAGCATGGGATCCAACTCCAGAACTCGTATGCGTGCACAATCTTGTACCCGAAAAGCGTCACAAGGAAGGTTGCGACAGCAATGATAAGAACACCAGCATAACCGGGGACATTGGTGTTTACAGCGTGGATGAGTTGTGCACCAACGATAGTGTTCACAGACGACCACCCGATACAGGCAAGGACGTTGAATACAGCAACTGACCAAAAGATCAGTGAGGTCCATATAACGAATCGAGGTATGACGTACTGATTTTAACACCATAAAAACCGAAGAAATATCTTGATAACACCATCTGACGCAACCCAAAAACAGGTCCAAACGTCGAGAAGAAGCAAACGGGTAATATGCCGAGGATGTTGAAGAATAAGATGGTGACTGGAACGCGTAATTAGCGGGAGATCCCCAACCTGTTAAAAAGATCTCAAGTACTCACGTATACTATCGACAAAACCCAGGTAGAACACAGGAGTCGCAAGCGCGCCGATCGCGAAAGAGCTGACAACCATGTTCGCTGCGAGCCACTTCGTCGATCATTAGTAGAGGCAATGAATCATGGTGGCACGACCGGCTACTCACCATAGTGCCAACATTGACCACGCCATTGGTATCGGTACGCTCGTTCTCGGGAACGCGCTCGATACCACGCTGCTCGATTTTGAACTTCCCCGCAAGGCGCTGAGCTTTGGCCGTCCAAGAGTTGCCCACAGCAAGTTCCTCGGTCGGGACAACGCCAGTCTCTACGGTGACATGCTCCTTCTCGCCTTTGGAGGCAGTGCTGGCCTCCTCGTCATATACTGAGTTACCCATGTGAGAGGTGCGAGCGGCTGAGAGAGATGATGGACAAAGTCTACAAGGAGCTGGACGGTTTTAAAGCATCATGGCGATTTTGATTTTTGGCCTGTGTCAGGTCTCCGTGGACCGTGTGGACAGATGCGATAAGGACAGGGGTGAAAAGTTTAGACAGCCGCTTCCCGTATTGGGCATGGTGCCTGATTCCAGCCTGCGCCGTCGGTTGCCGGTGCCTTCATGTGCCGGCTTTGCTCTTATCTACATGTGGACATCGTTACATTCACTATCTTGACATCTCGACACCACCCATTGTGTACTTCTTTATGTCTCATCTCGACGCCACGAACAGTCGGAAACAAAACGGCCACAGATAAGACGAGAAATTTGGTGTTCCGACTGAAGCAGCCCTATCACTTCCATGCGTCGTGTATTCAGCATGGTTCCGCAACCATCGCGTCGACCAATCTCAGCCAATCGTCAGGCTGTTCCTTACGTGGCGCCTGCGGAGACAGCTTATCTCGGATGTAGAAAAGGTTCCTGTGGCGCTGCACCATTTTCCAGGGATTGCTTGGGATTGGGGCGAGGCGTTCGTGGGAGATTCGATTTTTGCTCAATGAGCGAGAGGCTAGAGCGCAGTAGTGGCTGATAGAACTCGGTTGGCTAGGACAAACCACCCTTGCATGGACTATAGGTAGTAGAAAAAGAACCAACGGACAGTTGATTGATGTGTGCCGTGGTGGCACCAGGTGGCACCTCACTGCTACACATGCCGGAAGTTTATGAGATCATGATGAGATGATCATATCATTATGTTGTTGCTCCAAGGGGACATGGCTGAGTGTTCGTTGCGTGAGCGCCACTAGTTGAGTGATGATCACCCAGTATCCCGACGAAACAAGCAGCCTTGCAATATAGAAAAACCGCTACCACGCCATCATATCATGATGAAAGTTTGTCACAGATTGAATTAGAGCATAGATCATCACAGGTATACGTATAGTAACGGCCCCGCACAACTGCTTGACACTGACAGGCGCATTGGATACAGATCACACGACTGCTTCAAAACAGCTCAAACCGATAACTACCTTTCATCCGTCGGAACATAAATAGTACACCAATAATGATAGCTACGATGGCATGCTTCGTGAAGGGAGAACCGCTCGATGTGACATGCATGCAGGAATGCCAGACCTAAATATCGAAGACCATGGACGGCAATATTTCCTGCTTGGCCTGGGATGATCCTATCATTCCGACAACCGAGCACGCAGGCACTATGACCCAGCCTCTCCATTCCTTGTGGTTACAGTAGCCGCATGCGATAAATCCGCGATCTGGACAAACGCCTTCAAGAGAGCGGGAACCACAAAAGGTGAACGACATTCCTCCTCTATTTCTTCCAATCGGCGCTTTGACAATTGATGCAGCCCTTTCTCGGCTTCGAGTGCTTCTTGCGTAGCCTTCAGTTGTGCTTTCAAGTTTACTACAGACATTGGTCTAATGAGTCTTATATTGCAACTTAGACAAACCAATAGGTACGCACCCAATTCTGTCGGCTCTTCTGTTGCTGGAGGTACCGGCGCGTCTAGCTTTTCCAACTCTCTTGTAAATGCTAATTCTTGCGCTTGAGCGGTGTGAATACTCTTGCGTGTCTTTAACAGCTCTTCAGTAAACCATTGTATCTTATCGCTTCCGGATGCAAAGACAAGGTTTCCCGGAAGAGACACTTCTTGAGCCGTTGTCGCCTCGGCCGAATTCGCCACTGTTTGCGACTCATGCGGGCCAAAAACATCTTCTTCAAGGGAAATGCGTGCAACAAGTGGTCCTGTGGTAGCAAGTTGGGTGGTCGCTGTTGAACCTCGACCCACCGCCTGATCGTCGGCGGCTTGCATAGAGGCAGGACGGTCGGGTATCTTATCCGGCTGGTGGAAGTCATTAGACTACAGCTCCAATCTCATAGTACCATATGGCGCTTACATCCTGGGATGTCCATTTTTGCGACAGTGGTTTCCGGTCATCAATTCTAAAAAGACATTAACCATCATGCAATTAATTTTCCGGTAAATCTTGCCTTGGACGCTTGTGGTATCGTTCGTCGGATTCGTTCAAATCAGCATTTAGTGAGGCCTCCATTCTCATTCGTTTTTGCGGAGAAAGCCACACGTTGGGTAGCGGTTTGCTAACGTGCGGTATAACGTTGTCGCTGAACAGAAACATGTGAGCGCCCGTCGGTCTTTACAAAATAGTGGTGGACGTACACTTTGTGGTAGCTTATCAAATGTCTAAATTAGAGGTGAGAGAAGCATGTCAGGATGAGGAAGATATCCAATTAGGGTGCATTGAGTCTCTTACATATCCTCACGGCTCATAACGTCCGCAAAATCTGGATCCAACTCTTGCTGACTGGCAATCTTCATATATCGTTTATGTTGTATCTAACCAACAGTGTTAGGCTTATTTTTAATCAAAAAACACGCGCATGATGCATAGACATACACGGCTCTTCGGGTCATCGACATGGGTAAGGCCAATGGTGCTACCAATTTGTGTGATTTTGTCAGCTTTGACCTGGCCAGCACGTAATGCGGCCAAGTCATCGAGAAACATTTTGCAAACGGAATGATGCGAAAGGGTCCCGGATTCGAGACGTGCTCCCTTTTGACCCGCGTAATGCAATTGGAAGAACCATTCAGGATACATGGTGCTGATGAAAGAGGAGATGAGGGTGACGTTGAACCGCATGGCTTT
>JACXVL010000341.1:16658-71473 GCA_014898675.1 Athelia sp. TMB
AGCACTTGAACGTTGGGGGATCGGTAGCTTCAACTCCGTATCTCCCCTGCTACCCGTCTGTGTCGGCGACTCATTTTGAACTCGCACTCGAAGGCGGAGACAATGTTAACACCACGGATCGGTCCACGTTATCATTGTCTCCGCCTTCGCGCGCCATCTTGTACATGTCTCGTCTTGGCTATAGGTGTGTACAGACGATTACGAGCCTATAGCGGCGCTGCTATAGGCGCTTAATCGCCTATACACAGTGAAGTCAAGCGAGTTCATTTATCGCAGTACTTGCCCGCCACTTCTATGCAGACGGCTACTGGTCTACTAGTCTCTACGTCAACTTGAAATCATCATTTACGGCCTGCCTCTCTGCTTGACTATCACTGTTACTGGGATTGGTCATTCGAAATGCTACGTTACCACTTAATTAGATCGCACTACCAAGATTATCATCCCTACTAATTTTTCCTTTACTATGAAAATATGCTGTCATAATTTTATCTTACTTACATGCTGGATCGAAATCTTTTGCACCGGCGTAACTAGATATAAGTATTGCAACGATTGCACACCCCGTCTAAGATTTAGATAAGCCTTATCATGGGTTTCCAATGTTTTAGCATCCCGTAAAATTTAGCTATTCCCTTCGGAATCTATAACAGAGCAAAGCAGGGACTGTCCCTTTTCCTGATGGCGATCGTTGTCGTGTCGCGTCTCTTCTCTGCTCACTCTCGTCTTGCGCTATGGATCATATCAATACGCGCCGCTTGCGCTGGCAGGACGAAATCGGGCTTGAAACTATCAAAGCAATAATCAGCAAGAAGGTTCCTCAATGGCCTACCGGACTGTTTGACTGGCAGCTTCCCCTCATTGCAAAGATTCTTGATGGCGAATCTCTACTCTGCTGCACGGCTACGAGCGATGGCAAGTCAGCACTCTTCGGTGCCACAGCAGTCATTCTAGTTGAGATTAGCCAATATCCGAGCTTGTATCCCCCCCTTCCCCGGAAAGATAAACCTGTTTCAATTGTAATCACACCGACCAAGGGTCTGTCTTCAAACATCGTGAGTGACCGTACTGTCGTCGCATCACTTGGATTCACATGCTATCATAGGTATACGAGCTCGAGAAGCTCGGAATTAAAGCTCTCTCGTACTGTAGTGAGGTTCTTACAGAAGCGCGAAAGACGGGCAGGAAGTTAGCCCAGGAAATCGGAGACTGCGAGTGGAGCGTGATATGTGTGGACCCAGAGCATTTCGCCGAGTCAGAATGGCACACAATAACTGATAATCCTATCTTCCGCCGCAATTTATTCCAATCCTGCGTTGATGAAGCGCATCTCATCAATGAATGGGGCGAAGATTTCCGTCTGAAGTTCAAGCTTATCGGGTCGTTCATCCGTGGTCGTCTTCCTCCTCGGCACTCTATCTGTGCCCTTACTGCTACGCTGCAACCTGGAAAAGCAACTGAGTCTATATGCGACAGCCTTGGGTTCTTTCCTGGTTCTTTCACTGAAGTGCGCCGCTCCAATGAGCGGCCTAACTTGCAATTCGTTCTCGATCCCCTCACGGTTGGGCTCGGTGGCGATGAATTTCCCGACTTGCTCAAATACCTACGCTCAAATCGCAACGACCGTTAGTGCATGCTCGAAGCTGTGTTGTATCATTGGGGTTGTCGGGGTCATTCTTCGAGAGTCTGATCATCTCGCGATGCGCTTCTTTGCCAATTAGCTGGGCCGCCCATGCGAGAAGGCAGGGCTGAGCATTCCGGATATCAGAAGGATCAACAGCAGGCGAGAATGGTGCATGGAACTCGGGTGATGTTGATTTGGGTCTGCTAGCGGAATGGTGATAAATGAGAGCGATGATAGTGCTTATAGTAACAGCACAGCCCCCATGGAGGAAGGCGGACACGGAAGATCGATGGCACGGTTTGCGGGGATCGAGCTCGTTGATGTTGCGATTGTGAAATATGAACTGGAGGAACTCCCCCAGACTATCAAATTGCTTGTTTATCTCGATCATCAGATTCTCCACCCTCTCCCAAGGCGGGAGTTTGGGTTTTGAAGGTGCGTATCGACCTGGATAGGTAGACTGCGTGTCGGCTGGCACTGCGACATGGCTGAACGTACTGAATTTGCCCTTGTACGGCTTCCCACCTTGGCTCGTTCCTTGCTCCATACAGCGCGAGAGTCGAGGTACCGGTTGATGGAGAGAGTCGATATCACGTCGGTCGAATTGATGAAGCAGATAGACTCAGATAGACTTAGACTTTGAGACAATGAAGCCGTGCCTTGAAGTCTGGGTTGTTTGGTCCCAAAACACGAAGTAATGGGGAATGAAAAGATGTATTGAGGATGCAGACAGACACAATTGCGATAGGTAAGGATTAAACACGTGAAAAGACTATGGTCGTAGTGGTAAGAGGTGAAGCAGTAAGGGAGCCCGACGCGTCGTCAGTGATCGAAAATCGAAAATATCAAAGTCACATGGTCAAAGCTTACGTCAGTTCGGACCCTACGGGTAAGTGCCGACCTTACCAACAGACTGAAGAACGAGGTACGAGTATTTGAAGGATGTCTAGGAGAGACTACATTCGTTCTCCTCTGCGAAAAAAATCGAATTCAGCTTCGCCCTCCTGGCTGCACTGTTTTCTCCAGCATCCGCTTGCTAGTAATGTCCTGATTAGTGTCAAATGCGTGTTCCTGTCATAGAAGTCGTAGACCTAGCTATCTTGCTACCCCAGCGTTCATGCACAACTATATTACGCCTTGCCACGTTAATCCGCCATGACATGACATGGATAATTTTTACCTGTAAGGGCAAATGACCAGAAATGATGAATTCTGAATGGATATCTGCACCAGATTACTCAAACTCGCAGCTCTAAGGGGACCCAGGCAAATGTTTATAAATTTAGTTTGTCACCATTCTAGTACTGATATGATTTGATTTCTTATATCACGCTGTCCTTAAACCCTACATCCCTGCCACCTGACTCCATGCATGAACTGTGACAGATCGAGCCGCGTGGGATTTGACGCTGTGACCGCAGTATTGCTGGGCCATAATAGGCCCTCACGGTGCCACGACGGAACCCAAAAAAGGAGGTCGCCAGACGCCGTCGAGACCCAGCCGTTGTTGATGATGCAATTATCAATAAAACCAGCGGCATCGGGGCTTCTCCTGATGCTTGACTTGTTAGAACAAGTATGGGCACCTTAACAGCCATGACATACCTCAAGTTCGCTTTTGCCGCCACAAGAGCCTGTTCGACATTCCAAATTCGAGTCGTCGAATCGACGGAGCCGGAAACTGCATGCTTTCCGTCCCGCGAGTACACCACAGAATTCACGGACTCGCTATGCGCAAATAGCCCAGCGATAATCTCTCCGGTATCAACATCCCAGATCCGAATGGTTTTGTCGTAGGAACAAGAGATGATGTACCTTGCGTCTGGCGAATACACGACCGAATTCACCCGGCTACCGTGTCCTTGAAATGGCCCGGCAATCGTCACCCCATGGTGTACGTCCCAGACACGAATGGTCTTGTCTCTAGAGCCAGACGCCACGCGCTGCCCGTCTGGAGAGTAAGTCACTGATAAGACATGGTCACTGTGTCCTCGAAACGGCCCCGCGGCCATCTTGCCCGTCTGGATATTCCAAATCCGAATAGTCTTATCCCAAGAGCCCGACACGATATGCTTGCCGTCAGGTGAGTACGCAACAGATGTGACCCGGTATTTGTGTCGGGTAAGTGGCCCCAACGTAGTTTCACCAGTGGTAACGTCCCAGACGCGGATGGTACTGTCATCGGAGCCGGAGACAATGTGCTTGCCGTCTGGAGACCACGCCACAGCCATTACCCAGCTTGCATGACCTTGGAATGGCCCCGCCACAATCGTGCCAGTTTCAATACTCCAAATCCGAAGGGTCCCGTCATAAGAGCCAGAGACAAGGTGATTGCCGTCTGGAGAGTAAACGACAGAGCTGACCTCGTCGCTGTGCCCTTCCAATGGTCTCAAAACAAGCTTGCCTATCTCAGCATTCCAAATCCGAATGTTGCCATCGACCGAGCCAGATGCAACGTGTCTGCCGTCCGATGAGTAAACAACGGCGAGAACCGGTCCGCCTCGCCCTTCTTCCACTGCCCTCACAGCAACCCCAGTAGACTCGGTGTGCCAAACCCGCAAGGTCTTGTCCTCGGCACCTGAGACGATACACCTGCCGTCTGGAGAAAAGGCGACAGAATTGACTGCACCGCTGTGCCCTTCAAATGGCCCTGCCATCGTCACTCCCGTCTGGGCATCGGAAACACGAACAGTCCTGTCGTCGGAACCGGACGCGATGAACTTGCCGTCTGATGAGTATGCGACGGATCGTATTGCTCTGACATGGCCTTTGAATGGTTCTGCCACAGGCTCACCCGTCGCTACGTCCCAGACCCGAACGGTCTTGTCGTAGGAGCCGGATACGATACATTTGCCATCTGGAGAGTAAGCAATGGAAGTGACCATTTCGGCGTGTCCTTCGAACCAGACACCTATCACATCGCTCGTCTCAGCGTCCAAAACACGAATAGTGCCGTCACTGAGGCCGCATGCAATGTGTTTTCCGTCTGGAGAATACACCACGGTTTTGACTGGGCTGCCATGCTCTTCAAATGATCTCCAGGCTGCCGTTCCGCCAGTCTTGATATCCCAAACCCGGCAAGTCATGTCATCAGATCCGGATACTACATGTCTGCCGTCTGGTGACCAGGCCACTGCGTTGATAGTTCTGGTGTGCCCTTCAAAGGGCCCTGCGACCATTCCGCATGTCAAGGCATCCCAGACCCGGATGCTCTCGTCCCACGATCCTGACACAATATGTCTGCCGTCTGGCGAGTACTTGACGGATATGATGGTGCTACTGTGACCTGTGATTGGGCCTACTGCAATCTCTCCCGTCTCAGCATCCCAGACCCAAATGGTGTCGTCCCAGGCTCCGGAAACGATGTGCTTGCCGTCTGGAGAGTAATCAACAGACGTGATAGGACCTTTGTGCCCTTCAATTGTCTTCAGAGCAGAAGGCCAGCTGTCGAGACTTCCTGATTGCAATCGAAGCACGCCAGGATATTTCCATGAATATTGTTTGGAGATTAAAGAATCCTTTGGTGCGAAGGGGAGGACAGATAGATATATGTGTGGCGCACTTTCGGATATAGCTGGCGCGAAGGCGTTGACGAATTTGATAGCATCTTTCACAAAATCTGCGAGATCAGGGCTGTGCCTCTGAGGAAGACAATGGTGAGAAAAGCTCAATCCATGTTTCAATACAGGCACATTACCTGTGTCCATGTCAGAATAGAAGAGAGTGATTTTGATGCTGTGTTGACGTGTTGCTCAAGGCTGAGAACCTCCAGCCAGTAAATAAACCGTTCAAAGAGGAACTCTCGGAGCTCGTTATGTGCCTGTGCATCATGCGCAGTGAGCGCGACATGGGTGCCTAGGAAACGGCAGGAGTATGAGAGAACGGAGCTAATGGAGCGTTGTATACGAGCAGCGAGGTCAGTCATAGCTATGTTGGGTTTCTGAGAAGATTCTAGCCCGCAAATATTGAATTTGAGCTCGGCTTTCATGACACGGAGACTTGCTAGTGCCAAATGTTGGTTTTGCTTTGTGGGATCAACGTAATATGCCCCGCTCCGCTGGCGATCCTTGAGAAAGTCGAAGAATGACGTGTGAAGTGCGCTGACAGCTATGTTTGTGTCTTTGGAACCACTCAGCAGCGAGCCAAGTGGTCCAACAATAGATCCTACGATGTCTTCCTCGTCGCATTGACGCCACAACGCGCGGTGAGATTGCATAGAAAGGGGTTCGTTGGCCGCCAATATATTACCCATGACCCGCCTGAAACGTCCCATGACAAGCTCGTCGTGCTCCTTGAACTCTCGAGCAAGAATGGATGTGTATAGTCCGTCGAGATTACGCTTATTGCTGGTGAGATCGGCAGTTATTTCCTCCGGGGTATAACCTCCTTGTCGTAGCAGAATCGCCAGACAGGCAGTGGCTGCCCATTGGAACAAATGGTCGGATGCACGCACAAGACCGTAGCACCACTGCTTGTTGGGCATCTTCTTTTCAAGCACGTCCGAAATTTCGGCGAGCTGGGTTTCTATGAACTTGCTAATATCCTCATCGATGGCTTGATGGTCTGTGAGATCCATGATCTTGAGCTGTATATGCTGTTTGTCCACGAACGCCCTCCAAATGTCGTCCTCAGCGCGGGTGGTAACCAAGATTCTGAAGTTGGCAGGCAGCTCAGTGGCTTTCTTCGCCAAACTTTGAAGTAAACCCCTGCGAGCCGCAACATCCCCACTCTCGTCCAGCGCGTCAATGACGATCACGATGGGACCAATGGTATTGAGAGATCTGGCTGGCTCGAGGATGAAGCTCTCCCACTGGCGAGACACCGATTTCGTCTGGCGCAGGGAATCATTGCCTTTGATCACTTCATACAGCGCCGATCTCCACTGTGCGTCCAGATTTGCAATGTCGCGAGCCATAGTGCTGAGAAGGTTACCGCAGTGACGTTGTGCTTGATCTGCCCGTTCAAAGAACACAGAGGATCCCAGTCTCTTCATTCTGTCGTAATGACGTGCAATGCTGTTCGCAATGGCCGTTTTCCCGCAGCCAGCAACGCCTGCCAATACCATTACTCGGGGAGTGCCATCTTCGTCGGGAAAATTGATCCATCGGTGGATCTCGGCCAGAATATCTGATCTAGTGCCTGGTAGGCAGCACTTGTCGAGGTCATACCCTGCTCCTTTGGCGTAAGCCATGTCTTGAAAGCTGATGTCCTTGGCTGCGGGGGGGTGAGCCTTCGTCACGGAAGATAACACTGAAAGTCAAATACCTATTTCTTCGACCTGCACCAAGCAACGGAAAGCTGTGATTTCAATGTTGACGACAGCACGCTCTTGAAAAGCCGTTTTCAGCTGCTTGAATTGAGCGTCATATTGCTTGATCTTCGCTTCTACCCCCGATAGCGTGAGAGTGGCTATTTGCTTCCCTGATCAGATATTGTTAGCAGATCTTGTAAAGGAGAACTTGTGATGTTCGTCCTACAAAAGGCCTTGTCGATGGTGAAGTCCCGGATGAGATATGCAGATTCTACAGTTAGACGACCCATATTTTCGAGGATCTTTCGCTGAGATGCGACGATTTTGAGGGGATTGGCCTCTATCATGAAAAGATGGACATCCTTGATAGTGTTCATCAAATCGCACAGGGACTCGTCGCGGTCTCGTTGAGCAATGATGACCTACGTGGATTCTTTTAGCTGGCACTCATATCCACAGGAAGAGCCGTACCTTCGGTATTGCTAACAATATGTAAGACGCCGTTTTAGCGTAGGGATGAATCTTCCATTCAATGATATGAGTTGGATAGGTGGGCGGAATGAGTTTGGAATCGCACCTCTGATAGTCTATCGGCCACTTCGATAAAGAGCTCAATCTTCTGGAGCAGGGTGCCCCAAGTCGCAGCAAAAGAGCCGAGTGCATTTGTAGCATCCGAAGAGATGCTGATGGCCTGGCCAAACATTTCTATCGCGGGTGGGGCGGGTTGAATTCGGTTAATGCCATCTTGAGCGCTTGAGAGGGCCTCGTTTCTTTGCAACTGGCTTATATCGGGGTGAGCTGGATTGATAGACAACCGGGGCGTGGTGGTATTATCAGCAGGGACAATGGTCAAGGGGATCGCAATCGCTCCGGTGGTCGATCTGTCAAACGTTTGGGGTGATTGTGCGAGTGCATCAGCCCGCTGATTCTGATCTTCGGATGCTCCACCGGTATTCTGGGGGATGAGAGAGAGCGAGAATGTGATGGATGTCGCAGTCTCGAGCTTGTCCATATCGCAGAGTTTCTGTGTCACACTTGCTGGCACTGCACAGATTATCAATGCCGGTCCTCGAGCAATGCAACAGCGTAATACCTGAGGAACATTCTTTCAAAAGTGTTTCGACACTGGTGTTCATTCTGCCGGTACATTTGGCTCCACGGATAGCGCGACATTCGTATACCTGAATTTCCACGAAAGACGTCATGAGAATTTCCCTTGAGCAAATATATCAGCATAAGCTGTCACAACGAATTGATACATCATACAGAAAGCAGGTGCCGTTCCAAGAGACAGAGCTACGCCCCTTTGCTGGTGCAGTTTGGTACTGCTCTTGGCCGTCTACAGACATCCTGACATAAAAGGACCCGGTCCTCCCAAGCTTTTTGAGCGGAAGCTGGTTGCACTTGATGTCTGCGGGATCATAAGACCTATGTTAAGCGTCTGGCAGTATATTATTATTATGCGCGCACCTTCAATTTTGAATGCGATGGGAAGCGGAGGACTGCTGCGGGTGATTCAAATCAGCGTGGGCAATATCAAGGTGTTGAAATGGGCTCACGATTGGCCGGAATCTCGATGTTCTGCCATCGCTACATAAGACGATGGGTCGATGTAAGAAAGACGTGCGCGATAGCCTCGTGGGTCAGTCACAGTGGCCGCCCATATGCACCGTAATCTCCGAGCCGTCGTTTCCCCACTTCAACGTGCACGTGTTGCTCATGGATACAAGAATGAAATGAAACTGTAATTTTCTGGAAATGGTACAAATGCCAGACAAGATATCAGGAGTTCACGCAGATCCGGTCGTCTGTCTGGTATTTGCGATCAGGAGAATGATCCAAATCACCACCGCTGATAGTTTGCTCATGCTGGATCATGTGGATTCTGAATCGCAGCCTGGCCGCATTCAAATGTTAACCACTGGACAGCGGGCCATTGCCGGAGAGTAATCTCTGATAGATGACAGATGACGCGTGATGGCTCCTAATGTCGCTTTCAATAGCAGAAGTGGCCAGGGGCGGTGCGGGCCCGCACGTACGGACAACGCGTTGAAGGGCCCGAAGGAAGAGGTTTAAAGGCGAAGCCAAGGGTAAACATTGGACAAGCGAAGACTTGATCCTAACTTGCAAATGAGTTCGAGAAGTGCATTACATATACAGCAGCTGGAAGTAGAATCGAGAACATCGAGCCGTCCGAGGCTGGGGTTGAGCCGAAGCCCTCACAACCCCACCTGCTTCGCGGTCCACACTTCCCGGAATCATTGCAGTGGGGAGGATCATTGCCCTTGCAGGTGTAGGGAGGATCATATGTATGAGCTCGAGCGAGGCGGTATTTGGACATCTCGCATCGCATCCTGCTGCCTGGGGCTGGGTTCCCCCCCCCCCCCCCCCATCTGCGGGGATATTATTTGTGGATATGGGAGACGTTGGCCTGCTGGAACATGTGGTGGAAAGAACCTTCGGGGTGGAAACCTCTGCGTCTCGTGGCTCGTAGTCTGGAATGGCCAGAGCGTGACAGAGAACCGAGCTGGGACGAGACTTGATCTGTCGTGGCGGTAAAGACCGGAAAGTTGAGCTTGTTCATTGATGATGATCATATTCTCCACTGGATGCGTGTGAAAACTTGATGGCTACGTGAAAGTCCTCATTCTCGAAAGCCTGAGGCTGATGCTAAAGATACACAACTGCGAGTATGCCTGTGAATGAATTGTAGGCGCGTTGATGACGCGGGGATTGGAGAACCAGATCTTGAATCTCGAGTAAGAGGCACCTCGCGACCGCACGGAAAACCAAAGCTGACGCAGTGCGCACAGGCCGTCCGCCAACTCATACTCCAAGCTACTCTCCCCAATCTTGATGGTGCAGAAATCGGCCAGCCCGCCGTGTGCGGCGGGACGAGCATGGGGAATGAGACGTGGACATTTCGCGTGGGTATCTGGTGGGAATCGCCTGAGGCGAGCTGAGGGCGAAGGCCGCGTTGATTCGGGCGGCATTGTGTATATTCCAAGGGTTGGGTGTGCACAGGGCTGCTGCACGACCGCATCAGAGTGACCAGACGCAGCACAAATCGTTCATGGCCCGCTGAGTGGGACAACGGAGTGTTCTTCGTGAAACAGAATGGTTTGGGGATAAGAAGGGCATGCACCAGGTGCGCTTGTGGGTATTTTGGGTGAATGGAGACATGCGAGCGACAGAGGAAAGCGGGTGGGCAGGGCACCGTCGGAAAGGGTGGAGCACACGAGCAATTGGGGCTTGCAGAGACGTATACATGCGGGTTTTGGAGGTGGGCTAGAAATACACGCTGGGATATGCGCAGGGATGGTTGGCGCCGCGCGATTGTATGTACGATTGCGAGGCCTGCGCTCCTGAAACTCCAAATGCGACGAGTTGCTATGGATTAACGGAGCCCATCATGTGTATGTGTATGTATCGAGAACGGGCTTGCGTGAAGCTTTGAGCATGACAGAGAGCGCCTGAGTAAGAGGTGAGTCAGGTGAAGAGCGGGCTGGACAACATCATACCTTTTTGCTTGCATCAGACGCTAAATCGCTAGAAATTGTAGATCCAATGTAGAGCATCCTCGGCCAGCCGCGCCTTCAAATTTGTACTCCTCTAGAACATCTTTGCTGCTTCTGCATTTTCTGCCTTCGAGGGGACTGGCGCTGAGCGCTGAGAGCTGACCAGAGCTGACTTAAGCTTGGTCCGGGCCCTGGGTGTCGAATTTCCAGCATAGTGTTGCAATATCGAGTGGCAGTGAGCGCTGAGCAAAGTGAGGAGGCTATAGTGACCTCACTGCAGAAAGAGTCGGAGCGGAATTCGGCCCACGATCGCCGATTTGAAACTTCATATTTGCCACCCCTATACTGGTCATACTTTTACAATACCGACCATATGCATGACGGCCAGCAAAGAACAAGACCCATTCCCACCTGGCACCTCAAATCCGTCTATGAACACGCCCGCTCGGTTGATTCTGAGAATTCCTGTTAGTCGGACGGCAGCGCACGCCCCCACACCTCAGCACATCCAAACACCAGCGGACGCCCAATTATCCAATGCCCCTGAAGGCCCCTTGCAGCCAACTGATGCAAATCATATGTTTCTCCCCCTCATTGCAGCCCCCTTACCAGAATTCGAGTATTTTGCGCAAGAGGAACGGTCCCAGTGGCTTGTCGATATCGCGCATGATATCTGCGATCCCCAGAACAGAGCCGGCGTCCTTTGTCGTCTGGACTCCCCCATTCATGTGGACTTTACAAGCGTGGAGCAGATTCCACACGACCCATCTCAGACGTGGACCATAGTGCTACCCGCCGATCCTCTTCGAGCCACTGTCTACGAGTATGTCTCCGATTCCAGACTTCTGATATCCAAGATCAGCCTTCGGCAAGGTCACTCAAAATCTTCACAAAGCGGACATAGCAGCACGATGAAGAATCAAGTTTTTGAACGCGACGATTATCGATGTTGGATTTCGCGGGAACGGCTTCACCATAATCAAAGGCAAATCAAGAACTGTCGCATTGTACCCAAGCGACTGGACGACTATGTATCCGCCACGTTGCTTGTCAGATTCAGCCTTCCTGGGGAAACTCCAAGCCCGTCATCAATTAAAGTATTCGATCCAGTATACGGAATCACCTTGAGCCAGCCACTTGGTACATTCTTCGATGAATACTCCATGGGATTTCGACGGATTGGAAATGTAAGTAATATTTGCCAGAGCCTTCGCCTCGGGGCATTCATTATTTTACTAGAGCCACTCTTGGAAGGTCCACTGCTTTGCGCACGGACGTTTCAACATTTATGGGCGTGACGTCCGTCCGACTGGTTCCTCTGCAGAGTCAACCGACGTTCACGGACAGCTCATCGCACCACCGAATCTGAATCCCACTGGTATTCATCAACCTTCCCCAGCTGCATTTAGATGGAACTACCTTCAATGCGTCCTGAAGCGCTTTGCGACGACTGAATACAAGGCCATTGTCCATATCAATCACCATGAGCTCCCGCTGCGCATGGACGGCGATTCCGATGATGAAGATGATGACGGCGGAGGTTCCGCTTGGTGGCCTTCTGCTGCTCTTGATCTTGGTGCTGCCGCAGCCGCGCAGGGAAGAGAATATCATGAAAAGAATGAAAGTGTTGGACATTGGGCTGCATCGATTGGATAAGGCAAGATTGCCGGAAGCTGCTGACGATTTTCAATTTCAACGCTGGGAGCGTTTTGGTGGCAGACGTTGAATCCTCTCAACTGGCGGATCAGTCGATTCCGACGATCCCGAGATCTACACAAACACTTCGAAGTGTATACACGAGAGGTTCCCTCTAGCCACCCAGAGATCATTCCAGCTTGGCACCGAGAGGTCTACCCTAAAATTGGCACCAAGTTGACTTTCCACTCTATTCGCAACTTTGACTATATCGAGTAGTTAAGAAAGAAAAGTCCCACAACAAAATATATATCCTAGTGAGAGATGCGCCACCAATGTCCATAGTTGCGTGTCCGTAGATTATGTTCGCGACATTCATGTTTTGATATAATCTTATCTTCCACCCCTCTATCGCGTCATGTCCAAACCCCTGCAATCCTGCCACCTGGCTCCATGAACGAACGTCGACATGTCGAGCCGCGTCGGATTTGACGATATGACAGCAGTATTGCTAGGCCAGAATAAACCGTCACGATGCCATGACGGAACCCAAAAGAGAAGATCACCCGACACCGTTATGACCCAGCCTTTGTTGAGGGTGCATTCGTCACTGAGTCCATCGTCCTTTCCACTGCTAGAACTATTAGAGCAGTTTTGAATGTGTAACAGCTGTGACACACCTTAAGTTTGCGCTAGCGGCGACAAGAGCCTCTTCGACATTCCAAACGCGAATGGTCCTGTCGCTCGAGCCTGATACTAAATACCTTCCATCTCGCGAGTATGCCACAGATTTGACACCTCCAGTATGTGCTGGAAACGGCCCAGCGATAGTGTTGCCCGCCTCAGCATCCCACACCCGGATTGTCTTGTCGTCGGAGCCGGAGATGATGTACTTTCCGTCTGGCGAGTAGACCACCGAATTTACACAATCATGGTGACCTCTAAATGGCTTTGCAATAATCTGCCCAGTTTTTGTGTCCCATACACGAATGGTCTTGTCTCTGGATCCAGATGCCACGCGCGTTCCGTCTGGAGAGTAGGCTACTGACAAGACGTTGTGTTTGTGGCCTTCAAATGGCCCTGCGATGATCCCGCCTGTCTCGGTGCTCCAAATTCGAACGGCCCCACCCCAAGAACCAGAGACGATGTATTTGCCATCTGGAGAGTACGCAAGAGAGGTGACCCGGTACATGCGTCCGGCAGGTGACTCCAATAGGATTTCATTGGTGGAAGCATCCCAGATGCAAAAGGCTTTTTCCTCCGAGGCAGATACAATGTATTTTCCATCGGGAGACCAAGTCGCAGTCATGACACAATTTTCGTGGCGCTGGAATGGCCCCGCCACAATCATGCCGGTCTTGGAATTCCATATGCGAATGGTCTTGTCACCAGAGCCAGAGATGATATGTTTTCCGTCTGGTGAGTAAGCCATGGTGCGCACTCCGCCACTGTGCCCTTCCAATGGACCTAAAACAAGCTCCCCTGTCTCAACTTTCCAGATCTGAATCCTGCCATCATAGGAACCGGATGCGATGTGGTTGCCGTCCGGCGAGTAAGCGACAGCCAGGACTTGCCCATCCCGCCCTTCTTCCCATATCCTCGCCGCGATCCCAATGGATTTGGCATCCCAAATCCGCACGGTCTTGTCCCTAGCTCCCGAGGCAATGAACCGGCCATCTGGAGAGAACGTTACAGAAAGTACTGCACCACCGTGTCCTTCAAACGGCCCTGCCACAATAGCCCCCGTCTGGGCATCTAAAACACAGATTGTCTCGTCGTCGGAGCCGGTTGCAATGAACTTTCCGTCTGGCGAGTATGCAACAGATCTAACCGTTTCACCGTGGCCGTTGAATGGTTCAGCCACAGGCTGATTTGTCGCTGTGTTCCAGACCCGGACGGTCTTATCCTCGGAGCCGGAAGCAATGAACTTTCCGTCTGGAGAATAAGCGATGGACATGACTCCCTTATCGTGCGCTTGGAGAGGGATCCCTACAATTGTGCAAGTCTCAGCATTCCAAACGCAAATGGTGCCGTCGCTTGCACCAGACGCAATATGTTCCCCGCTTGGCGAATAAGCAACGGATTTTACTGAGCTACTATGCCCTTCAATAACTATCCCCTGTACGGATGTGCCAGTCTCGATGTGCCAGACCCGACAAGTGTTGTCGTCAGATCCAGACACCACACACTTGCTGTCTGGTGACCAAGCCACGGAATTGACCCAGTCGGTGTGCCCTTGGAAGGGTCCAGCGACAAATTCGCCTGTCAATGCACCCCAGATGCAGACGGTCTTGTCTGCAGAGCCTGACACGATATGCCTACCATCCGGCGAGTACTTGACGGACTGGACTAATGCGGTGTGCCAACTGGTGTGCCCTGTGAATCGGCCTGCCACCCTCTCACTCTCGCCTGTCTCACTATCCCAGACACGAATGGAATTGTCGAAGCTGCCGGAGACAATGTGCTTGCCGTCTGGAGAGTAGGCAACAGACGCGATGGTACTTCTGTGCCCTTCAATCGTTTTCAATGCAGAAGGCCAGCTATCCAAGCTTCCTGTCAATAACCGAAGCTTATTGGGATATCGCCATGAATATTGTTTTGCGATCAGCGAATCCTTTGGAACAAACGGGAGGGCAGACATGTATATGTGCGGCGCACTTTCGGATATAGCCGGTGCAAAGACCTGCACAAAATTTGATGCATCTTTCACGAATGCCGTGAGCTTCGGGTCGTGTCTCTGGGCAATATAACGATGAGACAAAAGCCATACTCCCACATAATCGCATTACCTGGGCCCACATTGAAATCGCAGACAGCGATCTTGATGCTTTATTGATGTGTCTTTCCAGGCTGAGTACCTCCAGCCAATAGAGAAAGTGTTCTAGAAAAAATTCCTCGAGCTCGTTGTGCAAATCCTTGCCGTGTGGGGTAGACTCGACATGAGCGCCTAAAAAGCGACACGAGTAGGAGAGAACCGTGTCGATGGAGTTTCGAACACGAGCGGTGAGGTCGGGCACTGCACCATTTCGCATATGAGAGGATTCCAGTCCGCAAATGTTGAATTTAAGCTTGGTTTTCATGACGCGGAGGCTTGCCAGTGCCAAGTGTTGGTCCTGCTGCGTGGGATCAACGTGGTACATCTTGCTCCGCTGGGGGTCTTTGAGAAAGACAAAAAATGATGTGTGAAGTGCGCTGATAGCTATGCCTGTGTCTTTGGTGCCACTCAGCAGCGAGCCAAGTGGTCCTACAACCGACTCTACGATATCGTCTTCGTCACACTGACGCCAGAGCTCGGAATGGCACTGCAGAGAAAGCGGTTCTTTGGCTGCCAAGATGTTGCCCATGACGCGCCTAAAACGGGACATGGCAACTTCATCATTCTCCCTAAATTCTCGCCCAAGAATCGTTGTGTAGAGCCCATCCAAATTCCGCCGGTTACTGATGAGATCGACAAGTATCTCGGTCGGAGTATGACCTCCCTGTTTGAGCAGAATTGCCAGACAAGCTGTGGCTGCCCATTGGAACAAATGATCCGATGCATCCACAAGGCCGCGGCACCATCGCTTCTGTGGCATCTTCTTTTCGAGGGTGTCCGCGATTTCAGCAAGCTGGGTTTCTATAAACTTGGAAATATCCTCATCGATTGTTTCATGTCCTATGGAGTCCATGGGTTTAAGTTGGACGTGCCGTTTGTCTGCGAAGGCTCTCCAAATATCGTCTTCGGCGCGTGCCGTGATCAAAACTCTGAAGTTGCTGGGCAACTCAGTCGCATTGCTTGCCAGACTTCGAATCAAATCCCTGCGAGCTGCGACGTCCCCACTCTCATCCAGCGCGTCGATGACGATTACAATAGGGCCAATGATAGTTAGTGATTTGGCCGGCTCGAAAATGAAATGATCCATTTGCCTGACTATCGACTTTGTGTGTCGCAAAGCGGGGTCTTTGATGACTTGATAAAGGGCCGATTCCCACCCTGCATCCAGATTCGCGATGTCCCGAGCCACAGTGCTGAGAAGGTTGCCGCAGTGACGTTGGGCTTGATCGGCTCGTTCAAAGACCACAGACGACCCCAGCCTCTTCTCTTTATCGTAATGGTGGGCGATAGTATTCGCCACGGCCGACTTTCCACAACCAGCAACACCCGTCAACACCACCATTCGAGGGGTGCTATCCATATTGGGCAAGTTGATCCAATGGTGCAGCTCAGTCAGGATGCCTAGCCGGGTATATGGTAGACAGCCCTTATCCGGGTCGTAACCTGCGCCCTTGGCGTATGCCTTGTCCTGGAAGCTGATATCCTTGGCTATGCAGAAATGAGTCCTCATCGTGCAGTATGATATAAGGAGGGGAATACCTATTTCTTCGACCTGCACTAAGCAACGCAAAGCGGCGATCTCGATATTGACAACAGCGCGCTCTTGATATGCTGATTTCAATTGTTTGAATTGAGCGTCATATTGCTTAAGTTTCGCTTCTACCCCCGACAGTGTGAGAGTTGCTATACGCTTCCCTGTTAAGGCATCTTCGGCAAACAGTCAAAACACAATGTGTTGACTGCAACGTACAAAAGCTCTTGTCGACAGTGAAGTCCCGGATGAGGTAGGCAGATTCTACTGTAAGCCGACCCATATCTTCCAGGATCTTGCGCTGCGATGTGACGACTTTGAGCGAATTAGCCTCTGTCATGAAGGAATGGATGTCTTCGATAGTCTCCATCAAATTGCACAAGGCATCATCTCTGTCTCGTTGAGCGACAATGACCTGCGCGCATTTGATTAGCAAACAAGTACTATTATACAGTGTAGGGACTACCTTGGGTACTGCAGATAGTATGAAACACGCCGTTTTAGCGTAGGGATGGATCTTTGCGCATGAACATTCAGAATATGCGGCGGAAATGCATTCTACAATCGCACATCTGCCAGTTTAGCGGTCACATCAACAAATAGCTCAATCTTCTGGAGCAGAGAGTCCCAAGTTGTAGCGAAAGAGCTGAGTGCGTTCGCAACGTCTGAGGAGGCGCCAATGACCTGGCCAACTTGCTCCTCTGTGCCTGGCGGAGCAGCGTGAATTCCGTAGATGCCTTCGCGGGCTCTTGCGAGCGCCTCTTCTCTTTGAAGCTGAGTTATGTCGGGCTGAGCTAGATCGATGGACGATTCTGGGGAGGCGGTGGTGAAAGCAGGGGCTATGATGAAAGGGATCGTGTTCGCGCCGGTCGTCGAGCTGCCCGTCGTTTCGGGCGGTTGCGCGAGCGCATCGACATGCTGTACCTGATCTTTGGATGCCACGCCGGTATTCTGGGGGATAATAGCGAGCGAGAACGTGATAGTTGTTTCAGTCTCGAGCTTGCCCACATTGCGAAGTTTGCGTGTCACACTTGCTGGCACTGCACCGATTATCAGTTTCCGCTCACGAGCAACGCAAAAGCGGATTACCTGAGGAGCAATCTTCCAGGAGTTTTTCGACACTGTCGTTCAAACTGCCGGCGCATTTGACTCCACGGAGAGCCTGACGCTCGTATACCTGAATTTCCACGAAAGACGATCCGATAACTTCTCTAAACAGCCAATATATTAGCATAAGCTGTCATGACGAATCAATGACATCGTACAAAAAGCAGGTACCGTTCCACGAAACAGAGTTACGCCCCTTTGCTGGTGCAGTCCGGTACTGCTCTTGGCTATCCACAGAGATCTTGACATAGAAGGATCCAGTTCTCCCGAGTTTTTTGAGCGGAAGCTGGTTACACTGGATGTCTGTTCTCTCATAAGACAGATGCTGATTTAGAAAGATCAGCATGTGTACCATGAATTTTGAAGGCTACGGGTAGTGCGGGTCTGGTGTGTGTAGTCTAGGTTAGTTATATGCATTACAATCACGCTGAAGCGAGCTTACGATTGTTTGGGGTACGGTTGTTCTGCCATCTTCTACGAAAGATGATGGAAAAGAACGACATGCGCGATAGCCTCGTGGATCGGTCAAAGTGGCCGCTCAGATGTAGCGTAATCTCCGCTTCAACAAGCACGTGTTGATTACAGATACAAATTGCCACTGTCACTCTACAACAGTTGCATATTGTTCGTTCTCGTCGTACTTGGTTGACCGCGTTGAAATCATGAGCTTTGAGTGTCGAGTACCGCCGAATATTCGATGTTAGTGTTCTATTTCAAATTGAAGATACAACGTAACGGCTCGGAACATCGCTTTTGATACTGGAAACGGTAGGATGGAGCGATGCACCGGCGACGCGTCGAAACTGAATGGCCGAGAGGAAGACGCTCAAAAGGCGGCAAGATGGGGACAAGTATTAGACAGGGGCTGCAGTAGAATCGAGGAAGCAAGGCAGCATAGGCTCGGGAAGGGAATGGCTAGAATTGATACTCTGATCGAGCTATTCGTGGTCGAGGTTAGGGTGGAGCTTGAGCCCTCGACGTCTTCGTATCTATCATCGACCTTCTCATCCTCGCCTTAGCCTTTCGTAAGCCTTCGATATGGCTCTCCGGGAAGGGGTATGCTCCATGCCTTCGGAATGACAAAGTGGGTAAATCCGCCGCTTCCAAGGTCAATTTCGAAGACCTTCATAGGCGCCTAGCCCTGGGTGGTGTGCGGGCACACAAGCTGCAGGTCTTCACTTCAGTGCGATCCTCGCTGTATGGCGCGTTGTCTGACCCCATTCACATGAGCACTGTGTTTTTTCAACACCAAAGAAAGGGAAAGGACTGACGAGTATCTGCCTCTTCTGCACTTTTCATCCCCCCCTTATCTGCTCCCGTATGGCCTCATCCACATCTCATCTTACACCTCCCCTCCCTCCCGTCGTCAGCGAGACGAATCCCGCGTCGCGGAGTGATTCAGTAGACTCAACAAGCTTTTCTCGCTGTGCTCTTGGCATTGGACATCCCCATCCCGTCGTATCTCTCTAGCGAGAGTCTTCCCCTCCGCGGCTTCCTGCCTTCCGGTGGGCGTGGACATCCCATGCGTGCGAAGCTGTGATTGCGGCTACTGTGAGCAACGTGCGTGCATCACTGCTCGGCGGACAGCTGGAGCAAGTTGGGGAATGCAAACCCCGAAACGAGGTCCTGGCCGGACATTGCGACAGTTGGCGCGCACGCGGACCTGGCGTTGAGGCGTGAAGCAAGCATGGGATGCGGAGGGTATATCGGCCGCAAGTAGAGCATGGCGGCGAGGACCCCGAATGTTTGACGCCGAGGCCAGGGGCACAAACTTCCTGCGTTGCATTTGGCTTCCGCGCCTCTTTTGGCTTAAGGTCCTTTATCAAACAGCCAGTCAATGAATGCCTAGGAAGCGCCCTGTCTGCCGCTCGAAATTGTGATAATAAGGGCAGCTGAAAGAGTGGGTGGCGCGGCTCGGTACACCGCTCCAGTGGTAAGGAGAGGCCAGGACATCCATGAAGAAGGCAGCATTATGCTAGGACGAATAGAAGGATCTGGAAGATCCTTGACACTCGCATAGTGTACAAGGATAATGACTTGCGGAGAGGTCGAAGTGTATCATCTGTGCACTGACATGCCAGACCAATGAGCTTCGATGCAAGTGGAATATATAGCTTATGCGAGACTTGCCTCGTTCGCCTTCAATGACACCTGATTGACCTTCCGTGGAAAGCTCTCCTCCGCAGTGGTGCAAATGAACTTGATAAGACTAGGTACGCCCCATCACGAACCCAAGAGTCTGCGAGATTGGTGTGTTTGAGGTTGGCGGTATCCAAACGGAGTCCAACTAACGGATATAGTTGTCCAGATGGCAGTCTGGTAAGTGGTGCTCGAGGCTGAACAGGGTCAGCAGCGCCGTGTAAAGAAGGGGTGCAATTAGGCATCTCCCGCGGGTAGTCGGAGGTGCGCATCACCAGGAGCGAGCTCCATGCAAAGACGTCGCTGACTGGAGCATCACTGGGCACCCTCCTTGGGTTGCATGTGTCAATGCGCAGGACGGGCGGGCGTCGGCGTCGGCGGAACAGTGAGGGCCTCCTCGTGAGTGGGAGGGAGCCTGAAAGTGGGATGACGGGCCAGTCTGTTTCGTATCGAAGAGCGGAGGGGGTCCGAAAGGGTGTAAATAGGGAGGATATATACTAAGAGAATTTGCGATCCCGGAGGACGACGCGTTCGAATTCGTGACGCAGCTTCAGCCACATGCTAGGTTGGTTCAAGTCCTTGTTGAGACGAGGGTGTGGGATGATGGCCGCCAACTGCTAGACCTGGGCAGCGAGCGAATGGGGAGATGCAGTCAGATGCAGTCCTGTGTCGGACGAGTCGGAATCCGGCTCCCCGGTGACTGAAACAGCATCAACGCCGCCTAAAATGGAAACCGTAAATTGACAATGAGACGCGGCCTCTTTGCAGTTCAAAGAATCGGAGTCTTGGTCAGTATCAGCTCTCTGCGCTGACTCTGCGCCTCCGCCTCTGATTAATGTCATTACACTTAAACCCATGAATAGTACGCAGAAGTATCCCAGCGAAGCTCCTTCCTCCCCCGCCGTGTACCTCGTGTAATCTCTGTATACTAGTCTCTTCCATATCATGATTCGAGCTCCTTTACGTGCTATTTCGATAACTTAGAGTCTGACTCGATCTGCTAGCCAAATTTCTCACTCCCGAATCTACTCGTCCGCACAGATCTGCATACAGTGTCAATCAAGTTTGGCCGCATTAGGTTCTTGCTCTTTGACACATCCAAGGTTGTCTTGCACTCATACACATGTTACTTCTTGTAATTTTGGTCTTATCCTGTCAAATTGTTCCGGCAGAGAGGGTCTGAAACTGACACTTACGCCAGAGTGTTCCGCTTCATGGATTGACAGTATTGATACTCCAGCAACGTTCCCATTGGCATATGCACGTGCTTGTATTATATATCTTGGCCATTGCTATTTTTGTATTGATGCATCTTGGTAATGCCCTCTCTATTGTGTCGCTTCCAAGCCCCTACATTCATGCCACTTAACTCCATGCGCAAAATTTGACAAGTCAAGCCGGGTAAGATTCGGCGAAATCACAGCAGAGTTGCTCGGAAACACAAATCCCACACGGTGCCACGATGGGACCCAAAATAAGAGATCACCAGATGCAGTGGAGACCCAGCCATTGTCGATGATAGAATTAAGGCTGAATTCTGCAGAACCTATGTTGCTCCCACTGCTTAACTTGTTAGAAAAAGCTAGGATGCGCTAATGGGTACGACATACCTCAGACTCGCACTTCCAGCAGCGAGCGCTTGATCGACACCCCAGACTCGAATCGTCGAATCCGTGGAGCTGGACACGATATGCTTGCCATCCGGCGAGTACGCCACAGATCTGACAGCTTCGTTATGCCCAAACGGCCCAGCGATAATGTCGCCCGTCTCACCATCCCAAATCCGAATGGTTTTGTCGTTGGAGCAAGATGTGATGTACTTTCCGTCTGGCGAATAGACCACCGAATTTACAAATCCGCTGTGCCCTCGGAATGGGCTGGCGACGATCTGCCCAGTTTGAATGTCCCAGATGCGGATAGCCTCATCTATGGAGCCAGATGCAACGCACTGCCCGTCTGGAGAAAAAGCTACTGACAAGACGGCGCCACTGTGGCCTTCAAGTGGCCCGACAACCATCTTGCCTGTTTCAGTATCCCAAATTCGAATGGTTCCGTCCCAAGAACCCGAGGCGATACACTTGCCGTCTGGTGAATAAGCTACAGTGTTGACCTCGCCGCTGTGTCCGGTGAGTGGCCCCAACGCAATTTCGCCAGTGGAAGCGTCCCAGACGCGGATAGTTTTGTCAAAGGAGCTAGAGACGACATGTTTTCCATCTGGGGAGCAAGCCACCGCGACAACGAAGTGCTCATGGCCCCGAAATGGCCCTGCTACAACTGTGCCCTTCTCGGCACTCCAAATCCGAATGGTCTTGTCATAAGAGCCGGAGACGATGCGCTTGCCATCTGGTGAATAAGTAATGGATCTGGCCCAGTCACTATGTCCTTCCAATGGCCCCAAAAAAAGCTTCCCCGTCTCGAGATTCCAAATCCGGATGCTGCCATCCGCAGAGCCAGATGCGATGTGCTTGCCATCCGGTGAGCAAGCGACAGCCAGGACCCACCCGCTCCGATCTTCTTCCACCGTTCTCGCTGTAATCCCGAAAGACTCGGTATCCCAAACCCGCACGGTGTTGTCGTTTGCGCCTGAGACAATGTACATGCCGTCTGGAGAGAAAGCTACGGAATTGACCCCTTGAGTGTGCCCTTGAAAAGGCCCCACCGCCATTACCCCTTTCTGAGTGTCGTATACGTGAACTGTGTTGTCGTCAGAGCCGGACGCTATGAGCCTTCCGTCTGCTGAGTAGGCGATGGATGTTATCGTGTCGGTGTGGCCTTCGAATGGTTTTCCCACAGTCTCACCTGTCGCAGTGTCCCATATCCGGACAGTTTTGTCGCTGGAGCCAGACGCGATATGGCTGCCATCCGGAGAATAAGCGATAGAAACGACTCCTTTGGCGTGCCCTTCGAATGGGACCCCTACAATCTCGCCAGTCTCAGTGTCCCAAACGCCGATGGTGCCATCGCTGGAGCCGTAGGCAATGCGCTTCCCGTCTGGCGAATAAGTCACAGATTCGACAGAGCTGCCATGCCCTTTGAATGATGTCCCAGCTGCGGGTCTATCGGTCTCGACATTCCAGACCCGACAAGTGTTGTCGTAAGATCCAGATACCACACAGTGTCCGTCTGGTGACCAAGCCACGGAATTAACCCAGTCAGTGTGCCCTCGAAAGGGCCCAGCGACCTTTTCGCCTGTCAATGCATCCCAGATGCGAACGGTGCTATCCCAGGATCCTGACACGATATGCCTGCCGTCCGCTGAATACTTGACGGACGTGACACAGTTGTTGTGCCCCTTGAGTGGGCCCACAACACTCTCACCCGTCTGGGCATCCCAGACCCAGATGGATGTGTCCAAGGCGCCAGAAACAATGTGCTTTCCGTCTGGGGAGTAAGCAACAGATGTCACGCGATCTTTGTGTCCTTCGATTATCTTTAAATCAGAAGGCCAGCTGTCCAAGCTGCCTGATTGCAACCGAAGCACACCGGGATACTGCCATGAATATCGTTCGGCGATCAGCGAGTCTTTTGGTGCAAATGGGAGGGCAGACACGTATATATGCGGCGCACTTTCGGATATAGCCGGCGCGAAGACGTTGACGAACCTGATAGCATCTTTCACGACCTTTGTGAGACTGGGGTTGTTTCTCTAGGGAAGACAAAGGTGAGAAAGCTCGATCCATATTCAATACAGGCACATTACCTGAGTCCATGTCAGAATAGAAGAGAGTGATCTTGAAGCCGTATTGATGTGTTTTTCTAGGCTCAGAACCTCCAGCCAGTAGAGGAACTGGTCTAGGAGAAACTCGCAGACCTCACGGTGCACAACATTGTCCTGCGCAGTGAGCTCTACGTGATCGCCTAAGAAGCGACAAGAGTATGAAAGAGCTGGGGTAATAGTGCTCTGCATCTGATTCTTGTTGTGCTCGCGGATATGCTTGTTCGCCAGGTGAGACGTCTCTAGGCCACATATATTGAAGCGCAAGAGTCTTTTCATTACACGTAGGCACCCGACGGTGAACTCCGAGTGATATTTGTGTACGTTGATAAACCAAGGCTGACCAGCGCAACTGGAAGGATCCGTAAGGTAATCGGCGAAGGAAGCATGGAGAGTTCTGACCGGCAGGCCTTCCGACCACTGCAGCACGCAGGCGAGGTTTCGCAACACGAGCCGACAGGCTTTCGACTCTTCGAACCCCAAAATATCCACGATTGCATCATCAGCTAGTGCAATTCGGCTCACAACAACAGCTCCTAATATCTTGAGACAACTATCTGTTGCGATCTCGCCTGGGTCCCAGTTGCTAGCTGACCGGAGTGCGGTGGCGTACAGATCCTCGAGTGTGAATGCTGTTTGTTCTAATAGACTGTCGAGACGACCATTGACATCGTCTGCAGAGTACAGATATCGCATCGCTGTGGCAGCGTAGATGAATGAATCGGCTGCGCGCGCACTCATCTGCTGTACTTTGGACATGCCTGGCCAACCCGGCGGCATATCATCGCTGGCATGCCTCAAATGATACAGCCTGTCCATTTCGTGCTGTATGTACAGCAGAACATCTGCTTCGCTTGTCCATTCTGGCGCGTTGAGGGATATGGACTTCACTTGAGGCCGAGAGGAAAACATGTTGATTAGGTCGAGCTGTGGACGACCGGTTATAAGGAAGCGGAAGTGGGGAAGTAAAAGAATATTTTCTGCTATCAGATATGCTAAAGATCTCCTCGAAAGCGGATCTCCACATTCGTCGAATGCGTCCAGAATGATGACGATAGGTTTGGTGATCTCGGTTGAGCAGGACTGCAGTGGTCCAAGCAGCAGATGACTGAATTGATGACTGAGCGTTCTTGTAGCAATCTGTGGATCTTGATCGATTACTTCGCATATAGCATCCCTAAGCGCTTTATTGAACATTGCCAACTGAAAGGCCAAGGTGCGAATGACGGCGTCGGGTCTATTGAGCGAAGGGGAATTCCTGTCAAAGAAGAGGAATGCTCCGAGCTGGCCTTGATCTCGAAGGCGCTCTGCGACAGTTGTGGCAATTGTACTTTTCCCGGATCCGGCCACACCAGTTAACCACAGTAGCTTGTTTTCATAGAAGGGTGTTGTGAGATCGAAAGATAAGCTTTCGAGAATCGCCTGACGGGTTCCTGGCATGCATTTGTGACGGTAAGTGGCATCCATTACAACCGGATCCAAAAGTTTTAGGAAATCGAGAGCATGCGGTCTAGTATCATTGTTAAGCCAGAAAGCGAGAAAATGCGCAGATGCTCACTCATTATCTGCCTCGCGAAAATCACCAGCGACGTTGAAGACATCTCCTGCTGTATATCCAGAGACGAATAACTGATCCAATAATCAGACGATGAGTGTATTGATACATGGTTAGACTCACTGCGGAACGATTTCCTGAGAGTAAAGATGTTGCTGTGTTATTAGAAACCACCGGTAATACAGCTAAGCCGTGTGATAAAGGCTGTGGTCGCATGGGTTTAGTGTTTGTTATTACCGTGTCTCGGCGAACGAAGGGATGCTTACATCGTTCAGTGTGATCAAAGCAGGCTGCGTTGGCGATTGTGCTATAGTCCCAGCGCTGTTTGTAACTAATTCCACAATAGGACTATTTGCGGGAGAGGGCATGATTGCTGCTGACCCATGGGGGGCATCAAGGGCGAAACTTGAAGCCGACGCACCCCTCGGCGGAAAGATTCGTGCATTGACTGAATGCGCATCTGTCGGTCGAGAAACAGATACTGATATCTCGTCCGGTTGAGCCTGGAGTTGAGAAATGAGGGCGTTAATTACACAGCCTAAAATGAAGAGCTTCACTCACCGCAAGTGTTCTCATGTTTGCACCAGACGTCTGTAACTCATTCAGCTGGGAGATAGATGACAATCCTGTTTCATGTTGCTGCAAGTTCGGAGCCAATTGACCATGAGGCTTGCGTTTGCGCTTCGACTTGAAACAAGCGAACATTGCTGGCACAATCAAGGCAGGACTCGGATGGTCGAGTGGAAAGTTGACTACCAGTACTGGAAAGGGATGCCGGGTCAACGGTTTTCACACCATGCCACGGGTATACAGAAGTGATCGCGTTTAGATGTAACAGAGCAACATCAGTGATGAAAGAGAATATATGATGGATCGGTCTGACCGTCTCAAGCAAGGCTCAACTTGGCGCCTGCCCATTGGTCGGAGCTCGGGCAGGATCCGATGACCGAAACAGCCACAACGCCGCCTGAAAAGGAAAAGTTCGTTGAATATCACGCGTCCTGAGTTGCTGCAAAGTTGCTGGCAGTCTCTCGCAACGCGGACCTAATACCTAGATCGCTATGACTTTCGAACTAGATATTCTATTGTCTTCTCAGACATTGTAACAGATTCATTGCACGAATTATCGATCAAATTGAGTCCGCTCGTCGTGATCGACCGTCGAGTCTCAACTACGAGCAAACTCCGACTCGATCTGCTGTTTTTAGATATATGTGGGATCCATTTATGACACAGCCACTGATATATTTTGGAACAGCTACACTTGATGCGAGAATCTCAACTCCAGCGCTCCACCAGATCTGCGCGGCGAGACTGAATAGCGCAAGGGCTAAGATGATCGATCCACAAAACATGCATATGGAATGAAAATTCGATTTACAAACTACTATAGCTTTGTCTCTAATCTGTCACACTGCTGCCATTGTTCTCCGTGCTTAAAATGCGAGAGGTCCAAACGAGTAGCACCTTGAGCTATGACTGCAATGTTACTTGGCCGAACCAGACTCGTGCGGTGCGATGGAGGGACCCAGAACAAAAGCTCTCCGGAGCATCCCAATGCCCAACCTCTTTCAAGGGCAGTGTCGCCGAACCCCACAGAAGAGGCTTCGCTCCCACTTTTCAACATTATTAGTTAAGCTTCAGGAGTTGAGCATCCAAGACATACTTTGAAACCACTTCTGCTGAAAGAGAAATATTCTCTACATTCCAAATGCGAATGACACTATCCCAAGAGCCTGAGACGATCTGCTTGCCGCTGGGTGAAAAAGCCACAGACTCGACCCAACCAATGTGCCCTTTAAAAGGCCCTGCCACGATATCACCGGACTGGGCATCCCAGACCCGCACAGTGTAATCCTCAGAGCCAGAAACAATGTATCTGCCAGTTGGCGAGTAGGCCACGGAGCTGACCCAGCCGTCGTGGCCGCTGAGAACCTTGATAGGCTTCGCTTTCGTCTCGTTGATCTCAACTTTCCAAACCTGGATTTTTCGGTTTCCAGAACCTGATACTATATGCTCTCCATTTGGCGAATAAGCCACGGACTTGATGTAATACAATCCGTCGAGTTGAGCTGACTCGAAGACCGTGGCACCTTTTTCAACATCCCAGACTCGGATGGTGCCATCATTGGAGCCTGAGGCAACATATTGAGCGTTTGGTGAGTAATCCAGGGCATTTATGTCACTTGTGTGCCCTCCAAGCTCCTTGATCGGCCCGTACCCGTCTTTACCCAAAATATAAACATTCGTATCACCGTGACAGCTGTAGGCAATGTACCTCCCATCCGGCGAGGAAGCCAGTGATGTAACGGAGGATTGTTCGTGACCTCCGAGTAGCTGTGGCATAGGTTCGCTGGTCTTAGCATTCCAAACTTGTATGGCACCAGCTTCAGAGCCTATGATAATGTGCCTGCCGTCTGGCCATGAGTAACTCACGGGGCTGGCCTTGAAATCATTACGTCCTCGAAAAGGACCACCCGCGGGCTCAGCGGTGTCAGCATTCCAAATTCGGATGGTACCGTCGAAAGAGTGAGAGATAATGTGATCGCCGTCTGGAGAATATGCCACATGCCGGACGCCGTTGCTGTGTCCTTCAAATGGGCTCAACGCAGCCTCGGTGCTGTCAGCATTCCAGACACGAATGGTGCCATCAGAAGAACCGGATACGATGTATTTGCCCCTGCCTGGCAAGAAAGCTACGGAAGTGACCTCGTTGCTGTGTCCTTCGAAGGGGCCTGCGACTGTTCCACCTGTCTTGATATCCCAGAGGCGGACAGAGTTGCCATGTGAGCCTGAAGCCACGTGTCTGCCATCTGGGGAGAATGCCACGCAGCTAATCCCAAGTACCTCTCCTGCAAATGATCCGGGCGACTCCAAAGGTTCACCGGTCTGGGCATGCCAGACCCGAATAGACTTATCGGAAGAGCCAGATACAACATACTTCCCATCTGGCGAATAAGCCACGCAATTGACTTCGGCACTGTGTCCTTTCAGAGGTCCAAGAGTCTGCTTCCCGCTGGCAGCGCTGCAAACGCCGATAGTAGCGTCCACGGATCCATAGACAATGAACTTCGCGTCTGGGGAGTACGCCACGCAATTCACATTTTCCGATTCAGTTCTGAACGGGCCCACCACAGTCTCGCCAGTCTCTGCAACCCTGATCCAAATAGTGCCGTCGACAGAGCCAGAGACAATGTGTTTGCCATCTTTTGGCGAATACGCAACCGCACAGACCCTGTCACCATCATGAGCTTCGAATGGCACCGCTACCGGATCACCATTATTGGCGTCCCAAATCCCCACAATGCCGTTACAGTGCCCAGAAATGATATGCTTGCCGTCGGGCGAGTAAGCCACACACGAGACCCATTCTAAAGCATACAATGGCCCCACCACAATCGCACCCGTCTCAACGTCCCAAATACGAATAGTGTTGTCCCAAGAGCCTGACGCGATGCGCTTTCCGTCCGGCGAACAAGCTACAGAAGTAACACCATTGGTGTGCCCTTCCATTGTCTTCAGAGCAGCCGGCCAGTTTTCTAACCTCCCTGATGACAGCTTTAATGTGCCGGGATACCGTGGCAGATACTGTTGAGCGATGGCCGAGGACGCCGGCGCGAACGGGAGAGCAGACAGGTATACGTGCGGTGCACTTTCCGATATCGGTGGCGCGAAGACATTGACAAAGCTGATTGCATCTGTTATGAGGAGCACGAGCTTGGCGTCATGAAGCTGTATACGATGATGAATGAGCGTATGCCGATACTAATAAAGTAGATATGTTAACCTTTTCTACGGATATGGCGAGGATGGCGCGTAAGGACCTGGAAGTGATGTTCATGTGATTTTCAACGCTCAAGACCTCCAGCCAATACGTGAATTTTTCCTGGAAAAGGTGTAAAAGCTCTAGGCGAACTTCCTCTTCGTATTCCTGCATGAATAACGGAGGTTCAAGGTCATCACCGGCCCACTCGTCGTTTGAAGCGAGCGCCATATGCTCTCCCATGAAACGACAGGAATAAGAGAGGACAGTGCTGATGAAATTTTGTATGCGCGCGGGGAGGTCGAGAATGTCAGCATTTCGTCTGTGAGAGGATTCCAAACGGCAGATATTGAATTTGAGCTCGGCGTTCATGACTCGAAGACACGCAAGGGCAAGGTGGCGATCCTGCTGCATGGGATCAACGTAATACACTCCACTTCTTCGGCTGTCTTTGAGAAAGTCAAAGAATGATGTATGCAGTGCGCGAATGGGCTTGTCTTTGTTTTTAGTTCCACTCAGTAATGAACCGAGTTGTCCAACAATCAGCTCCACTGGATTTCTGCCATCTGGGTTGCAATACCGCCATAACTCTGAGTGGCAATGCATGGAAAGTGGTTCCTTGGCCGCCAATATGTTTCCCATGACCCGTCTGAAGCGCGGCATGGCTCTGTTGTTATCATTCGGGTCGAACCTTTTAGCGAGGACTGCCAAGTATAAATCATCCAAACCACGAATGTTGTTCACGAAGTCTAGAAGAACTTCGTCATGATCTTCACCGCCTTTTGCTTCGATGATAGCTAAACAAGCTGTCGCCGCCCACTGGAACAGATGATCTGAAGCTCCTACAAGCGCAGAGCACCATTTCCCGTTTGGAAGTTTCCTTTCGAGGTCGTCTGCAATATCGGAGAGCTGGTACCTTACGAAAAGAGCTATGTCCGCATCAATAGCACTATCTATATTGTCGATAGGTTCGAGTTGCACGAGGGGTTTGCTGCTGATCCTCTCCCAAATGTCGCTTTCCAGGCGGGTTGTGATCAAGATGCGAAAGCAGCTAGGCAGTTTGGGCGCGTTGGCAACCAAAATGCGAAGTAACTCGGTCCGAGCTGCCACGTCTCCGCTCTCGTCCAACGCATCGATGACAATGACCACAGGACCACTCCCATTCAGGATTTTGGCTGGCTTAAGAATGAAATTCTCCATTTGCATGGATATGGACGGAGTGTGGCGCAAGGCTTCATCATCTTTGATGATTTCGCAGAGTGCATTTCGCCATCGTGTATCTTGGTGCGCGATGTTGCGAGAGACCGTGCCAAAGAGTATTCCGCTGTGGCGTTGCGCTTGTGCAGCTCGCTCGAAGAAGATGGCTGATCCGAGCCTGTTCTGGTCTCGAATATCCCGTGCCACTCTATGTGCAATAGCAGACTTTCCGCAGCCAGCAACACCGTACAGAATCAACAGTCGAGAGACGGTCTCGTCATTCGGCAAGTTGATCCATTGGTCGATCTTCCTCAAAACCGCTATTCGAGTGCCTGGCAGACAGCATTTCTCCGGGATATATCCGTCGGCCTTAGCATGAGGCATGTCATCGAGTATGAGCTTCATGGCTGAGAAGAGGTTATTCCCCAGTTTCAAATTGTAGTAAAATAAACTATTACCTAGATCTTCGATAGCGATCTCAGTATGAAGAGCCGAACGCACTTGAAAAGCCTTCTTAACTTCCCTAAATTGGGATTCATAATCCAGTATTTTTGCATCCAAGGAAGATAGCGACTGGGTCAAAACGCGTTTCCCTAAACTGTTTTAAGCTTTATAGTAACCAAAAAAGCGCAGCGACCTACAGAAGTTCTCATCCAAAGTGCACCTCGCGATGAACTGAGCGCATTCCTCGGTCAGCCTGCCCATATTCTCAAACGTCCGACGATGTGATGCAACAAATTCGAGAGGCTGAGCCTCTAACAAAAAGGAATGGACATCCTTGATGGCCTCCATCAAACTGCACAAGGATTCATCACGAACTCGTTGCTTGATGATTGCCTGCATATATTTAGTGCACAGCTATAGCGACACCCGATCACCGTCATACCTTGGGTACAGCCATCAATATAGAGCATGCAATGTTCGCATACGGATGGATCTATCAACCGCAGATTTCAGCCTCGAGATTTTGGAAATCTGCGACGAGAGTGTGTACCTCTGCGATCTTGTCAGTAATCTCGATAAATGGCTTAATTGTTTCAAGCAGTGAGTCCCAAGTATCAGCAAAAGAAGTCACGGCATTCGTGATCCCAGAAGAAGTGATGATAGCATTTGTTAAACTCTCGGTCATCGGCGAGACTAAGTCCATGCTGCTAATGCCATGGTCCGCCCTCCCGATTGCCTCTTGCCTTTGGAGCTGGTCCATTTTGCTATGCGCTGACAGAGACGTAATCGAAAACATGATTTTTGCTGTCGTTTCGCGGGCAACTCCATGTTTGTCAACTGTTTGAAGCTTTCTAATGACAACCTCTGCTTCCGTGTCATCAGTCTCAATTCAGAAGCTTGGTGGACATACTATACCTGAAGTACCCTCTTTGAGGAAGTTATCCACGGTATCCTTCACGCTCCCAAGTTGTTCGTCTCGCTTGATCCTGTGACGCTGGTGCACTTGAAGCTCGAGCAAGTTCGCTGTCCTGTGCTAGTGTTCAATAAAAATTTAGATGCTGGCAGAATGATTTCGAGACTCACAACAAGTAAGCACTAATCCACGAGGCGGAAGAGCGTCCTTCCGCGTACGCAGTCCTGTCCTCCCGTTGGCCATCGGGACCATCGACGATGAGCTTGACATAGAGTGACCCGTGCTTCTTGAGCGGCAGCTGATCACACTTGATGCCTGCCTGTTCGTAAGTTCCCTCTTCATTTCAAAGAACACGCAGGGTGTACCTTCGATTCTGAATTTCAAATTTGGTGGCATTGTCCTTTACGTAGTGGCTATCGATCAATTGTAAGACAAAGCGGGCGGAGCACTGTGAGCGCACTCATGAACCTTCGCTAGTTTCTGGTCAGTTTCTGCTTTCCTCTCTTTGCGATAATGGATCGTTGAGGGAAAGTAGAGTCGGTACTTTCGCTTTGACGAGTGCTCAGAGCGTCATGCCCATTGGCAAACTGTAGAGAGAGCTTGGAGAGAGTTGACTGGAAGAGAGGCTTGAGGCTTGAGGCTACAGCGCAGCTGGGTGAGGCGCTGTGACTCGGAGGCGAGGCTGGCCCGGACCGGAAGAGTCGGAGTTCGGCATCCGATGGCCCTCCTGAGACAGCGATTCAGATGGCTTTAGCTTTTCAATCCAACTTTGTTTTCGCCAGCGCGCGGCCAGGTCGACTCTGTCAGACTCTGTCTCGAGCCCCATTTATGATGGAGCCAAGCTTACGGCGAGTATCTCATGCTCACGACATCGGACTTCGGTATAGCCCTCAATTCTGTACATGCGTATCCAGTGGGGGGTAGCCTATTCTAGTCATTGATCTTTGTCAAGGGTTTTCAGCCCAAGCATCTGCCCACACCCATGTCCAATTGCCACCCTCATGATTACGGACGCCATTGGCGTCGTTCTCGAGCATGACCACTGGCCTCATATTGGCTAGACCTCGTGGGCTATATTTCTTAATATATTCAGTCTACCCATATGTGCATGAAAAAGAGCATCATTATCGGAAATCTGCCACGGAAGCTGGTCTTGCATCGTCCGGGCTAGTGGTCGAGCGGAACTCTTCTCCAGCTCCCCAGCTGCGATTCCGTGTATGGTCCACATTTCCTGGTTGTAACGCTGCCGGAGGCGGCGCTGGCGCAGGGGGGATCTCCAGGTCGGAGGAGGTTGGTGGTTCAGGTTGGGGTGTGTAAGTGAGCGGGAAACCATCGAGGTCGTCTTGGGTGACGCCCTGCTGTCCGGGGCTTCTAGCGGAGTCTCCTCCTGTTTGACGACTGTGGCTTCTTTCCGGGTCGTCTGCTTTTCCTGGTTGCGAGGTAGCAAAGTTCATGGCCAGCTCTGATGATAGATATGGACGATGGTTTGTAGCGGATACTGGATCGTGTCGTTTGGGGTGTTTTTGTCTACGACCAGACATGAAGTCTTCGTCTGGCACTCCACTGCGACTCCGTCCGTGTATCCCGTATCCAAACGGGAGGTTGGTGAGAGCCATTGCAGGATTTGCTGCTGCTGATGGGGAATCAGGAACCCTGGATATTGACCTTCCATGCTCAAGATTTGGTGCTGCCTGTGTAGCTTCCTCTTTGAGGCCTTTTTGCTCCTTAGTGCGTCTGGGGCGACTGCGACTGCGACTGCGAGTCTTATTACGGGGGCGTCGGCCTTCAGCAGGACGCGGTGGGAATGGACTGTCTGTGGGTAGGTTTGTGCCGTGTGGTCTGGACCGGCTGGAGCGTGGCTGAGATTCGGGCTTGGAATGTGAATACATTTGTTCCTTTGGCATAGGTTGGGAGGAGCGCTGACGGGGCGATGGATCAGCCTCGGGGTACTTGATAGGCATATCAAAGTCATCGATCGGGTCGCGCCATTTGCAGTTGCGGCCTGCATCATGCCTTTAGGTATGAGTAGAGCATGAACAGACCGCGGGAGGACTCACCGATGCCTGTATAGAAATGTTAGATATTTGACGGTATTCTGGAAATGAGTGACATACACCAGCAGCAGCACTGCAAACAGAAATCACACATATCCGCCATCTCTGAATCTCTCCTTTTCCAGAGCCTGAAGATATTGATAAATTTCCAAGGATGGTAGACGTGATACCTATGGACGTGATGGTTGTGGACCAAGCAGGAAGAGAAATCGGGGCATTATGTACTACTTCGCTTGTGTGAAAGTACTAGTAACTTGCGAGTTAGTAAGGGCTGTTGCTATGAAATCATGCCGGGGGTATAGATTGTTGTACATACGTTTTGCGGTAGACCATCGCCGGCTGGGGGAGTTCTACCTTCTAATTTCGTTGATAGCAGGTGGCAATTGTGGGAAAGGAGGACATCGCAAATTGCGACCATGACTCGCGATTTGAATATTGGCGCGCTCACCGCCTCGTCGATCACGCCCATGACATGCATGACCCCAAGCCAAGACTCTTGCTAGAATTCACCGCCAGCTCCACTACCATATAGCATTATCTTTTAGGGCCCGCCTGTCTTTCCTTTGCCCGTAATCTGTGAACTTCATCACCGCATCCATGTGCTGCGGTGGCTGCTGTGACTACTTCTGTTCGTATTTCTCGAACTCGAAGGCGGGCGTCTGATTGAGGCCTTTTGTTTTGTCCTGATAGATTCCTGTCTTGCGGTCGTTTTTGGCGTCTGCAACATTGGTAGCTCCAGTTCTGAAGAAGACTATCACTGCTGTAGCCCGCCTCGAAATGGTAGAGGTGACCCAACAGAGGATGAAGTGCTCAGGGAGATGCAAAGGCGCTCAGGCATACCGCCGGTGAACGAGCAACCGAATTCAAAGAGTGGAATGGCCTTGACGGATGGGTGATCCCACTATAGGTGCGCAAGCTTGTGGAACTACCGTCATTTCGTGTATTCTGATGGAACTGCTCAAGCTATACCCTCTATTACGATTTGTAATCCAATTTGTGATAATCAATTGTGCTCACGCCGCGTTCCACCTCGGGGTCTCGGGATCCCGACTCCAGGCACCCGCCTTTCCCGCCTTTCGTCGGGATTCGGATCCTTTAATACCATGGACAATGTTCACTGTGGGATACAAGATATTTGAGGCTGTAAGCAACCTGCACGAGAAACAGGACATTTTAAACCCTGCCAGGTCCAAGAAACGGACGCGGGAAAGACGTTTTTCGTTCAGTTTGTTGGACGGCGCGGCAATTGGGTCGCACACATCACTATGCGGTCCATATGCTTACTTGATTATTTTATTCATACAAATACGCGGCCTTTCGCCATATCTTCCCTTTCACTAGCCCTTTACCCCCAACTGTCTGATAGCCAAGTTCACAGAATGTCAATGCCAGCATTTCAAGATACGTTTCGAACTGCTGTGGAGAGTGGTAGCATTATAGGAGCTGTTGTGGTTGCTGAAAACAAGTCAGGTACGCACATTGAACGGCCAGTTAAAAGTCGATGGTTTCTGATCCTGGCCCTAGGCACATTCAGCTACGCAGAAGCCTTCGGTCAAGCTGACGCCTCCCTGGACCCGCAAGCCCTGACGCCTCATGCCACTTTCTGGATGGCCTCATGCACGAAGCTACTCACCACCATCGCCAGTTTGCAATGTGTTGAGCGTGGGCTGCTCGCCCTCGACGTGCCCGCCGACATCGCGCGGCTTCTCCCCGAGTACGCACACCCCGAGGTCCTAGTCGGATTCGACGCACACGGCGCACCCCTCACTCGGCTTGCAAAGGGAAGGATCACACTAAGGCAGCTCCTCACGCACACCAGCGGCCTCGCAAGCGACTTTGGGAACCCGCAGCTGTCGGCGTGGAGGATGCGTCGTGGCGAAGGCCCGCGCTTCTCTGAGGCGGACGTTGTCGGGCGGCTACAATCGCCTCTGGTGTTCGAGCCCGGGGAAGGATGGGACTACTCCACGCTCGGAATGGACTGGGTTGGGCAGATCATCGAGCGGGCTAATGGCGGCATCACCCTGGAGAAGTATATGCAGGAACATATCTTCCAACCGCTTGGTATGGAGAGCACCACATTCCATCTGGAGCAGAAGGAAGAGGTTCGCGGCCGGCTTACGGGTATGTCGGTGCGCGCAGGCGAGACGGGGGGACTTGTGCATATGCAGGGCCACCTCATGCATGATCCTGCTTCGTATGGGTCCGGGGGAGGAGGCTTGTATGCCAGCGCGCCGGACTTCTTGAAGGTTCTCGTCAGCATCCTCCGCGACGACGGGAAGCTTCTCAAGAGCGCAAGCATCGCAGAGATGTTTTCTCCGCAGCTCTCGTTGGTGAATAAGGATGTGTGGATGAGCAAGCTGAAAGTCGAGGTTGTCAACCGAATCATGACGGGCGGTATGAAAGTCGGGACGGATCTTAGCTGGGGGCTGGGCGGGATGTGTACCTTGAAAGATGTCGAGGACAGGCGGAGCAAGGGGAGCTTGGCGTGGGGAGGATATCCGAACTTGTTCTGGGTCAGTCTCGCACAGTTAATAGTTCGTACTAGACATGTGCTAACGAGACTCTATGGCAGTGGATTGATCGCGAAGGTGAAATTGCTGGTCTGTATGCCAGTCAGGTCATACCTGCAGGAGATCCTAAGTCGACAGCGCTGTTTGCCGAGTTCGAGGCAGGAGTCTATCAGATGGTGAAAGCTCAGGAGTAGATGATATATTTAGCTTGTGATGACGCCCTGAAGAACAGCATCATGATTCAGGCCTATAATCATATCAAAGACTGAGGACTTTTGTTGCAGGGCCTGCATCAAGTTCCCGTGTTTGGTTTGACGTGAGCCGCCGCATATCGAGTTCAAATCCCAACAATGATAGCATCTGCCATCAGGTCAAATATATGATTGATCGTGCAACTGTTGTCTAATATACGTGAAGGTCTCTTTCCAAACAGATCATCGGTGCAATATAGCTGGATTATATGCTAGCTAACACTTTCCACAAGGAAGCCATCTGAGAACAAGATTTACAAGAGAGCAGATACAACCGAATAGTTGCATTTATGCAGTATAATGTAACGTATTTCAATTTGTAGCGATAATTTTATGTAGTGCGATCTAAGAGAACATATGTGTAAGATACAATTACTATTCAGTACTCGAGTACAGAGAATTAAAGTGCTGGTCCAAAATGGGCTAAAATTTAGTTATCTGCGTCGTCGTCTCAGACGCTTCTCGCGAAGCTCCACCATCGCGTACCACGCTCCACCAACGAGAGTGAGTGAGATTCCCACTGCATTCGTCTTCGTGATTGTCAGGTCAAATATAGCGACGGCTGATAGTATGGTCAGGGCTTGTTTCACGTTGCCTGAAATCAATTCTTGTAAGTATCATGGGCAGAGTGGGTAGGATAAAGGGACCTGCTTACCAGCAACACTCATACCCACAGCACCAACCCTACTACATGCGGTGAAGCTGACCACATTCAATCCAAAGGCAAGCACGCCATTCACAAACAGTGCCCCCAATCTTATTAATGTCATCTCGTGCGCGGAGAAGTGCCTCACACTCTCCAGCTCCCCCGACAAGTACGCATAGAAGATGCATTGTATGAAAGCGAGCGGCGCCATACGCGTCAAAAGATCAAGAGAGTGCAAGTTCAGCCGAGGAGGGAGAAGAAAGGACAGGGGCGATGAGAGAGACCGGGAGGCAGTGCGAGAGAGCGGAGTAAAGGTGGAAGACTGGAGAACGTTCGTGAATATGGTCTTGAGGGCTGCGAGGAAAGTGCCGAGGAGGGTCAGGAGGAGACCCCAGGTTGTAAAGTAGTAATCGCCGTATGTTCTATTGTCCTTTCAGAATCGCAGAACCATTAAGAAGTTTCCTTGGAGAGCCGACTCACGCTAGTGCAACGCCCATGATGACAGGAATTAGAGAGACAAGTTTTCCCGGACTGCTTGTGCTACCGAAGAAGAATGCGGATAATGCAATAGTAAAGATTGGTGTCGCAGCCCGAACTACTTGGTGAAACTGAGTAGCGGAATCACATGGTGAGTAGAAACGAGGTATCAATTGACAAAAGCACTCACTGGCACTGTCACAAGCTGCAGTGATACATTGCTGACCACTATATTAACTGAATAAAGCACGCTGAAAGCTACCAAAACGAGCTCCTCCCTCGCAGTAATCCTTGCAGGAATAAAAACTCCATTCTCAAGCAGCATATATCCACCTATTGACCCGCAAAGTGCATGCAAAGCTGTCAGGGTATATGGAAATGGGAATTTTAGGAGCATAGCTTTGTTGAAAAGAGTTAAGCCGAGGTTGAGGGTAAAGTAAAGAGCAAGCCAGAATAGTTGTGAGTCATATATGTTGCTTTTCCGGACGAGCTTTGACGATGAAATTGGGGTATGATTGAGCATGTATGGATTTGAGAATGCGCGCAGCGTTGATGCATGTCCAGAACTAGCGTTGGAGAGGAATGGCGGTGGGGATCCGATTTCGGAGTTATAACGATGCGGGACATGGCGAGGACGATGCTTGGATTGAGCGCTATAAGAAAGCGTTCTGTTCCTGGGGCCAGCGTCATATCTAACTACAGGCGGCTTGGGAGAATACGCATTGCCATCGTTTATGTTGTCCGCGTCTGCTCCAAGCTCAGCTATAGAATGAGACAATGCTGAGTGCTGATTGGAGGAGAAGCTGTCATGTTCGAAAGAATGGGATTGTGAGAGAACATCATGATGGGCAGGGGGTATTGGCCTGGGCGATGCCATCAGCTTCAGAGCGACGCGTTTTTCAACCCAAGTGAGAAGCAGGGTTGGTTGCAGTCATATAGCTGTCGCGTAGACAAGAAGAGGACCAGAAAACACGAAAGACTGAGTTGGAGTTGCCGAAGAAACCGAAGTCGTGAAGAGTTCGTGAAGGGTCGTGACCGCTGCAGATCGCTGCATATTATGGCGTGTGAACTTACTACCAGAATAGGCCTTTCATTACGGAGGCGATTGCCATTCATTCGCTGTGCACTCGTTTCCTCTCGCTGTGACCACCGCTTCATGTCTTCCCTTACGCTCTCCTCAAGCCCGGGACCCAGTAACATAACAAAGAACTTCAAAAGATCTCACTCTGAAGTCAGCGCCAGTGGCGAGCAGTCTATTTCTAAGAAAACCAAGACATCACCCATCGGCATCAACGGCGGACGCGACAAAAAGAAGAGACCGAAGAAGAAGAGGACAAGAAAGCCGTCGGTGGTCGTTGTAGAGAATGGACGTGCGCGCGTGAAAGATGCGCGCCGTGGATTGTCCGAGCCTCTGGTGGCTACGTCGCCCGTTACTGCCAAACTTGGCGAATCATCTCGTGGTTTATCGAAAACACCGGTCGATGATGTGTCTGGAGATGAGAGGGATGTAGAAGATATTGTGTCTTCCACGCAAGTGAGTTGCTCGCCTCAGAGCCTCGATTCTGCTCTCTAATTGTTTGCAGGTCGCAGAAGCAGTCGATCTAAGCGAATTTGAGCCGAAGACTTGTCCCGACTTAAGTACACAGGTCAGTCGCGGCCAGCTACGGCTTTCGAAGGATTGCTGACTCGTCCGAATGAAGGAAAGGGGGAAGGGGAAGGCTACTGACCTCCCACAACGTACAGTGGAAGAGGAACTCGCACGTCTCACCCGTGAACTTGCATTCAAGAACTCTGTACGTCCATCACCAAGTCTCCTATATCCATTGAAGCTTACCATTACTACAGCTTCTTGAGAAGCACGAAAATCTGATTGCCCAAACGCAGCAATCGATTGTCTGTCAAGTTTGCCTGGAACTGCTGCACAAGCCTTACGCACTCGCCCCCTGCGGTCATCTTGCCTGTCACGAATGTCTTGTCTCGTGGTTCACGGCTCCCGCACCTTCCAATCCCGATGATCAGCCCGTAGTGAACTTTGTAGGGCGGAAGAAGACATGCCCCCACTGTAGGGCCGTCGTAAGGGAGCGACCAGTGCAGGTGTGGGGACTCAAAGATATCGTGGTGGCGCATGCGAATAGTGAGCTGCTGCAGGGCAACTTCCTACCGGCCCCAGTGGAGAACGACAGTAGCCTGAGCGAGACTGCTGATCCATGGAAGAACATCTTCCGCAAACCGGGCGAAGGGGGGATGGCACACTATCCATTGGATCATCACGGACTGCCAGGTGGGCCAGGAATACTCGACGAAGAAGATGGTGGACTATTCCGGTGTTATGACTGTCTCCATGAGATATGGGATGGTGTCTGCTCGGGATGCGGCAGGGACTACGGACCAGGCGAAGACGACGATTTCGATATCAGGGATCTAACGGGGACGGATAGCGAAGACGACGATGGACTCGGAGGTGGATTTAATCTGGGGTGGCTGGGAGCCGGTGCCGCAGCACTCGCAAACCACTTAGCGGCACGCCATCCTGGCATGCTACATGAAGAACTGGAAGACGACGACAGCGAGGGCGAAGGGTATGAGAGCAGCTTCATCGAAGACGACCCACCGCGTGGAGGCCTGCGCAGACAGAATGCTTTCGTTGTCTCTGATTCTGAGGAGGGCTCGCCTAGGCCGTATCGTGTTCGGAACCTCCGTGCGCCTCAGGCAGCAGAGATAGTGGAACTCACCGACAGCGATGAGCATGAAAGTGATCAACACGAGGACGACGAAGTCGAAGAGATCCCAAGACCAAGACCCCTTACACCAGTGATTGTCACGTCAGGCTCAGAGGCGGAGGACGACGAAGTGGAAGTCATCTCCAGTCCTGCAGTAGCCCGCCGACGTGCTGTGCATCCCCGACGAGCAGTGATGGTTTCTTCAGATTCAGAAGACGAAGAAGATGAAGCATCAGACGTGTGAGTTGCTGCTTTCTATATATTGGCTAGCTTGCGTGTTGATACATGATTGCAGCGGAACAGACCTCGTCGCGCAGATGATGGCCCGCGAACAGTTCGTGTCTATTCCTTACGCTATGCATCCCATAATCTGACAATCATACGTTTCTCAGAGAACAATATGGCGACGACGGATCTCGCGCTCGACATCGCAGGTTCGACGATCTTGAGGACGACGACGAAGTTGATGATGACGAAGAGCAAGATGACGACGAAGACGACGATGAGGAAGACGACGAGGAAGACGAAGCTGTAGCTTATTAAGTGTTTGATTTTATATCCTTATTACTAGTTTAATAAGCGGCAGTCCTCTTAATCGCAAAGTAGTTAAATTCAAAGATCACGCCACTACACAGTTGCTCAGATGATACAATCTACACTGCCCCACGCTGCTTCTTGTCCTCTTCAAAACTCTCCTTGACCTGGGCAAATCGTCTGTCAGCGTTCACTAGAACTAACCCCACATGGGGCCACCAACCTTCCGTGCAAAATCCTCGTCCATGAGCACCTTGATCCCCACTCCCGCGAGTGCCTTGCTGACGTTCAAGGACACCTTATGCGCCTCCACGGTGCGCGCGGACTCGGTGAACGCCGGCGTGTGGTTGCCCCCGTTATCCTCCGTCGGTATCGCTGGCGCACTCCGTCAACACAAGCATAAGCATGGGTGAAGCTCTGCTTACAGAATCCCGGATGCAGAGAGGGGAGCTCTGCCACCGTCGCGTCAGTACAACACCAATGAACTGCAATCGGTGGGGTGCGCACCATAGCTGATACGCCCGAAATCGGTCGAAGCGTCTTTGATCCCCCACTCGTAGTCGATGAACCCGTATCGGCTCTGCACTATCCCTGCCAGCTCGGCCCCTGCCATCGCATCGTCAGATCATGGTGCGCATCCGCGCCGAGGGCAGAGCGCGCGCGTACCGAGTGCGGTGTTCTGGCGCAGGTCGAATGCGGGGTGCGCGAGCTCGGTGACGGTGACCTTGCAGCCGCTCGCGAGGGCCGCGGCTCTGTCCAGTAGTTCAGCATCACGCACCGTCCAGGACTGCTATCGCACTGACTCAAAGCACGCGGTCACTCGCTTGGCCGTCTCCCGTGCATCCGCCATCAGTGGTGCGCGCACGATCCATCTAAGAATAGAGTCAGTGTCATTGAGGGCATACATGGTGGTGCGGGAAAACTCGCTCCATCTGCGCGTTGTCGGGGATGACTGCGAGGGGGATAAATTGCACATTAAGGGCTGTGGATTACTGCTACGCACTGTTTGGCGCCCAGTTCTTGCCAAGGAATATGCCTTGGATGCGGTGCGTGGGCTTTACCTGCTGTCGGAGGACGGAGATGCTTGTGTAGGCGAGTACTGCAAAGAAGTCAGCTCCGTGTGCATGAGCAGGGTTGTGCAGGCGAACCAGCCGCGTCGAGCGCGTTTTGGCCTTCCCAAGGGCTCAAGGCTGCATGTGCGCTAGGATCCATGTTAGCAGAGGCGTCCAACCAGCGCACAGAGGTGAAATGACATACGCGTGTCCGGAGTATTTCACCTCGTAGCGGACCAAAGCGAGACAGCTGCTCAAGCTGACGGACGATGGAGGTCCAGGAGCGGGATGACACCTAGAACAAAATACGTTCAAGTCGGTGGGGCGCACACGGAATCCGGATCGTGGGACGCGCACATGAGACACGCATCCATCCCCTCGTACGCGCCCTTTTCGAACAGGATGTCCTTGCCGAAGCCCATCTCCTCCCCTGCCGTCCATCAGCACAGGCCGCAATGAACCATGCGGAGCGGATCGTCACCTGGCGTCCCAAGGAGGACGATCGTCCCCGCCACATCGAGCTTCTCCATGGCGGCCTTGATCGCAAGCGCGACCGCGACGCCGGCGATGGCGATGAGGTTGTGCCCGCACGCGTGCCCGACGCCGGGCAGCGCATCCATCTCGGAGTTGATCCCGATCGCTGGAGCTCGGTGAAACGGCTGGCGCACGCGTTCGAGAGTGGTGCTTACTTCTGCCGCCGTTGCCGCGCGCGTAGGTGGCCTTCCACGCGGTGGGGAGGAGGTAGTGCCTTTCGACGGTGAACCCCGCTTTCTCGATGAATTCAGTCAGTGCATCGTGGGCGTGTCTGCAGCATGAAAGGACGGCGATTAGAGTGGCGGGTGCGCCACATAACTAGTCCACTGACTTTTCTTCGAACTTCAGTTCGGGCAGATCTGCGAACATTATTTAGCGTAAGCAGTACAGCAATAGATATGAGATCTGTTGTCGACCATGAATCCGAATGCTGAGCTTGCGCAAGTCCTCGCTCGCAGACTCGATGCAGCTCTCAATCGCGTCAAGAACGTCCGAGTGTTCTGCGTGCTCGTGGAGGGAAGCCACCAGCGAGTCGACATTATGGTCATCATCGGGCCGCCAGACCTTCGCGCTGGACGTTGCGCTCTGCGGTATGTCGTGTGCACACATGCTGATCGATATCGATGTGGAAGTTGGCAAGAAGTGAAGTCACGAACGTGATCATGACAGCTTTACAAAGCACATTACATACGAGTCCTAAATAGGAAGCGTTTGTTCCATTTTGATGCTCGTATGCTCATACCATTCAAAAGAGGACAAATCACGCCGTTTAGCGGCCTCATGCACCAAGTCAAATCGACTTCCAAACTTTCCGTCAAACCGTCCTCGAACCGTCCACCGTGATACTTCCTATTACCCTTCCGAGTCTGCGCGCGAGGCACAGTTTTGATCAAAGCTTTGATGTCAGATAGTCGTCGTAGAACATCAAGAAGCTATAACGACCCACGCGACGACTGAGAACGATGACAATTTGGAAAAGATTGGCAAAGAAACGAGAGTCGACCTCAACTTGCGGTCAGTGGGCGTCTTCATCGCGAAATTTTGGGTGGTCTGACAATTGATTGTAATGGCTTATAATATGTATCTAGGCTGATCATATATATCAGGCTGGCATCTATCATATCCGACCATATAATTCTAGGCAGGGTTGATGTAGCCTAGCATAAGTTAGCAAACCGACACCCAATCAACTTTTAGTGTCAGATCGGCATCAGGGGCCACCGGCTGACACCACTGCCAGGGATTACAACTCTATTTGTATCTGTTGTACTGGCGCATCGGTAACTGCTTGATTGCTACCCGTCAACCATTGTCGCTGGTTACCATGGCGGCATCGCAGGAGGCAGGCGCCAACCCTGCCGGTGATTATAACCCTATATTTAACTGGCCTTACCCCACCTTTAGTGGCCGCGTGATGGCGGATTGTCATTCTATATCGTCGGCTGTCATCATGGCGGCGCTGTTGGCATTCGGCCATGCTCCCAGTCTGCGACCGGACGATCAGTCCCTTCCAGTATGGCACTGTCGTCTGTTGCCCGCCAATGGTTATCTGTCAGCTTTCTCTGTGCAGCATCAGCAATGCAAGCACACAGACAGGCCACTGTCTAAGTCAACCATCTAGCTCTTCATAGATCACCAAGTACCGTTCTGGGGCTCAAGCTACTTTCCAACACTATTATTGGTCAGCTAGTAGTCTATCGCCCCAAACCATTCAGACATCGTACAACCCACCGCCGCCAATCTGATGCTGCTGTCAGTTGCTGCCATCGTCCACATTTCCAACGTATCTGCTCAACATCGCCGCTACTGATCAGCCGTATATACAGGTGCTGTCAATTTATTTCAACTAACAGGTTGGTTCGAATTCGGGTGAGAATGGCTAACCGCCTCTAAAATTAAAATACTGATTGATATGGTAATGAATATCTAAAATAATTCTAAATCTATGAGAGTGCGAGCTAAGCGCTGCTGTTTGAAGCACCCCCCTCAGCTGTGTTGGTGCCAGTGGGTGTGTTGGCCGGTTGATCGGCATCAGCACCCGTGGCGGCAGCAGCAGCAGCAGCAGCAGCGGCTTCCATGGCATCTCGTTTCGCCCGAATTCTGGAGAGTGGAGTGTTTGCAGATATGGGCATACGAGCTGAAACCGAAGCCGGGAAGATTTTTCTAAACCGCAAGAGACTCTGAGCACTAACTGGGAGGGCAGATAGCAAATAACACACATACCGATTTCACCACAATAATAATTCATTAGTTTCAGCGAGCTCACGTTTATCTATAATACAAAGGAGTACGGTCTTTATGCCACGTGGGATAAAGAGTCAAACAACGTGGCCTCCGGTCTCCGACTTTCCAAAACTCCTGTCAGCCTACTGCTGCGCGTTCGAACTTTGTGTTGACTTCGCGACGTGCTGGGAGCCACTGCACGACAACATACCAGCTGTCAGCATTTCTGTCCTACGCGCGATACTACTTTATTAAATGCCAGTTTTTGCACGGGTCATATACAATTTAAATTTTACTACTATAGGTGGCAACATCACATCCCTGGTTATTTGTACGATGTCTGGAGAGACTAATCCCTGGTACGACCTGGGAACAAGCGCAGTCTCCCCCCCTCGGCGACAAGTTTGCTATGGAATAGGAAGCATTTCTCAGTCAATCGCCGCAGATGCCTGTGCAGATTATATCGCGGATTGGTAGCATAAACCATGATCCGCCAGGTTATGCAATAGCTATACAAAATCGGCACCTGCATTTCAATGGGCTGGCAGTGTGCATGTCTTAAACTTCACACTTTTTTGCATGAGAGCTCACTTCAATTGTCTGAGGCTGAAATCTCTCCCCATTGTGCTGGGGCCACGGCGCCGACGCCCGAAGGGGCGGCGGCGCAAGTGGCCGTTGTGAAGTTGTAATTGATCAATTACATCTCACCAGGCCCCCCGACCTGTGGCTTGATGTACTCCAATTTACTTTTGATTTACCTCTAAATACTTATAGGCACTTAAGCCATTTTATTCTCTTGCATGCTTTCTCATCAAACTGTTTGACTTCTGAGATACCAATTCGATCCGAAAGCTCCCGAGCCTCCCGTAGCGAAGCACAGGTCTCTGCTAGTTGAGGAACAAATCCATCGTAGTGTTGTAGAATCGTTCAGTCTCCGTTATGCAATTGGTTCGAGAGAATGTGTTCTGGGAAGACAGAGTGAATCACACCTAGAGAGAAAAAGCCACACGCATAAGCATCCATGTAGAAGACTGAAGGCAGCTCGAAAGTGACTACCTGTGTGGCAACGTATGCGATGGAGGCAAGAGTAACTTCGGTCATCCCATGGATACTTGCATTCCCGCCTCGAGTTGCCTTGGGCTCAATAAAATCAACAGAGCTAGGCGACGTGAATATGAATTTATAACCCTGTGGGTGAGTGGTGAGAGTTTGGTCACGACGTTTTTGGACGCCTGGACGAACCTTCACTAGTAGATCTCCTCTAAAGAGGCCTTTCCAAGGCTCCTCCTCCTCGTATTGACCGTCCTCGTAGAGGAACATAGGCCAATCCTCTCCTGTAACAACAGTGGCACCACTTCGCAGACCACCTTTAATTCTGGCAAAGATGAATAAATAAAATGTGATGAGGAAGATGTAATGAACGTACTCTGGATCATCCCAATCCCACCCTGCGGGGCAAAGCAGACACCCGGTAAGTTCGTGATTATATCCTCGCTCTACCTTGCTGTTGCGAAAGAGGGGTGGTGAACACGGCTCGCCAGGTTTGATAAGCCAATCGATCATGGCGCCTTTGAGACCCTTAGTGTCATCACAACAAGCACTGTTAATGCCTTTTTGAAGCTAGAAGAAAGTCAGCATGCGGCGAGGGATAAAATATGACTCTATCAAGATACGAACCATACTACAAATGTGCATGCCTGCTTCTAGAGACTCTCCCATCCTTTCCAGCAGATCCGGGACGGCTTCAAGCAGAAGTGTGAAGACTTGGTGCTCCCGCTGCTCTCTATAGAATTCATCATCAGCCTCTCCTCCATAATATGTGTTAAAAAAAACCCCACTGCGGCACTAAGTCACTCAACGCGATTTCTTCTTTATGCAAGCGCAGATGGCGAGCTATCCCTTCAGAAACCAGAGTTTTTACGGTGATGATGGCACTGACGGTACGGCCAAAATGCCTGCCTCTGTGAACCATGGGATCTGTCTTAAGTCTGGTAATATATCAGTAGTGCAGTATATTTGGACGGAGGTAAAGAAACTCACGGACACTTCTTGGGTGGGTACACTAGAGCACTCCCGCGACGTTTTTGGCCAGTCTCCTCAGACCGATTTTCTTTATCTGACTCCGACGACATTGAGCTAATGCTGATGGAAGGGTATTCCGAGAGTGGGTAGAGTGGGTGATAAGACCATTGACCAGACAACCGACTTATAATTATATACCAGTAGGTGACACTAGCGCGGCCCAGCGAACAGCAAGACCAAACACAACATCATCTGTTTGCTGGCGTGAAACTGGTAAACAAGTACTAACAAGACAGCCCGAGTCGCTGTCGCAGCCGCGGCCTTGGCCGCCGAGCATAAATAATCCGATCGAGTCCAGATGTCCTAGTACCAGCAATCTAGCCGAGACTCCTCTCCATGACTCAGGCCAGCAAAAAGACTGACGACGGCATTTTCGAGTCCAACGATTCTGACGGTTTGAGCGACGAGTCGGCATACCATTCAGATTGTTCCATCTCAACCCGGAACTGCAATAAATACAATAATCAGCTCCATTTCTATGCGGTTTACGGCTGGCCTGAAGGCTACGAGTGCATGGCAAGTACGAGCCTGCATGGCGACTCATCCTCTGCGGAACGAGCTGTTCTGTTACCAGACGACTCAAATCAAAATGACGCTGAGAGCCTCGTGGCACTGTTGGATGAGGGATTGGAGCTCGCCGTTTCTGAACCTGATATCGACTATTCACAGGTAAGTTATTGGCACAAGCTCGCATTACTGGAGTTCCTCAAATTATCTAGGAATATTTCAGCACTGAGTATAAAGAAAGGGCTGTACAAACTGATATTCAAGATGTCACATCGCATATTACTCAAACCCAATGCCAGTGTACACGTGGCCAACTAAAATTGATGCGGTTCACTGAGCCTGACGTCCGGGATGAAGGGCAGACGATAATCCAGGGAATTAGACAAGGAAAGCGACGATGAAGTGTGGCGAGCAGCGACGTGTTGATAAAGGAGGGAGACAAAGGGAACAATTCTCTAGGAGCTGGCATTTCCAAGAGGCGAAAAGATATGGGTGCCAGTTTCAGAGATTAGTCAAAATATAATGCTTGTTCAGAAATTACAAACGATGGAATGAAACAATTAAAGGGTCCTGGTTGCTCCAGTAATGTGATTTGAAATCGTTTGCTTGGGTCCAGGTGCAGCGATGGTGTTAGCTATGATCCACACCATTGTCTCTTCGTCGGTGGTTTGTGTCTTGCTGAGAATTCTTTGCTTATTTGATTTAAGGAGGTTACAAGTCCTTTTAGGAATCATTAGTTCTTTCTGCTCAAACCGCAGTGAACCCAAATCTTCCGATTAGGTGCTCGTCCTATCACGTGATGTAGCTTGCTGTTTTCTCTTGGGTTTCTCGGCCCCAAACGCTACTATGTTGAATGTTCCAATGCAAATCAAAAGAGCACGAAGCTGTGGTTGAGCGAAGGTATCCCGTGTTTAGCTTGCCTGATGGCACTATGAGGAGGACTCGTTAGTTGCCGTTGAGCGGCCTTGAAACACCAAGTCTTGGTTAATGCCTCTGGGTGAGTACCACACGCACTATGTTCGGGATGGTCATCAGTTTAGTCAAAGCGACTGGGCGGAGTGACAGCATATACTTACAGATGGTCAATTAGGCCGCATCTACCAAACTGTCTTGGGCAGAGAGGACACGTGAATATAAAATCTGGAGATGGCCGAGGACGCAAACCCATGACTACAAGCTTATTGTTCGCTCTTCGTTTATTTCGATGCCGTGAATTCCTTGTGCTGGGAGAAGGCTCGAGCACCACGGGTCCGGCAGTGTCGACAACATGACGATCACGTGGGTACGCAGTGCAACCGTCAAGATGGTTCAAGCTTAAGTTAGCAGGGGAGTCTAGTTGATGTATGCAGAGTCAGCGCTCTCATGATTTGGAACAGGTGTAGAATCGAGACTGACCTGTATGTATATGATATCCGAGTCCAGATTTTGTGCGGGCTATGCGTGATGCAACAGGAGGGGATGGATGGTGACAATTGGCTCAAGACATAATAATGGCTTCTTTCTCCGAAAGAGAGCACCACACATGCCATAAAGTGTGGTAGAGCTGGAGTACGTCGTCACCACTCGCCATAGCCAGACAATGCAGACGAAATTCGGATACTAGGCCTCGAGTCTCTGCTAGATTGTCGATATCGACAAAGTCGCAAGCGATTTTTATCGCGTCCGCAGCATTGCTCACCTCAACAAAAGTTCAGTAGTTGTTCTTTGAAAAGTCCACAAAGGGATCTTACTTGATGTGCACATCCTGCTGGGATGAAGACGGCATCACCGGTATATTACCTTATCGTGTATGGTCACACTCCACATGTCTCATAGAGCTGATGAAGGAGGGAAGGTGTCATGCATAGGGTGTGTGAATGTATAGGGTCCCCAACACAGGTATAGTTTACATCTTCTATCAGAAACTTGTGGAGGGTATCACTTCAGACTACCCCCTTTTGGGTACTCAGAGGACCTTTAATTTGGTCAGAATATATGTGCTCTGTGCACCTCTGGGAGGAGGTTCCACGATAGCTACCACCACTTTGTGGTGTGGTTGGAGGGTGATGGAGGGTGGTCAGTGGATGTTGTGGGTTGGTGCGGTGGGCTGTGTGTGTGGTCGTTGTTGGTGGGTGTTGTGACAGCTCCTGGTTTGGTCGCTTTTATGGTCAGTGCAGTTGTGGTGGCTGCTTGAGTGGTTGTTGGTGTGGTCAGTGTAGGGGTGCCAGGGGTCTCCAGCCCAAAAAAAGTGGAAAATTTCTGGGCGATTTCTGGGGGGGATGGGGTGCACCTGGGGGGTGATGAGTGGATGTTTCTATGGATGTATATCCACTCTCTGATGGTAAGGCATGACCTTACAGGGGAACTGCACCTGATTGCTTGTGCATGCATCACCACAAGTGCTACAGCCATCTCAGCTGTCTGGAGGGAGATATGACAGCTGGATTAGACTTTCTGATCTCAGATATATTCCCGAGTGGTAGCAGATACCTAAGTCCATGTGGACGACTCGGGCTGGTTGACCAGGCCACAGAATACTTGGGAGTATTATGGCCTCCAACAGGTCCGTCTGAGCTATATGGTGTGAAACATACTTTCAGCTCTGGAGTGCAAGCCTGACATGCAGTAGGTTAGCTTGTGTAATGTATGCTCTCGAGTGGTGTCCTTAAAACTGTTTCAGACCAGTAGCTGATCCTGGACACTCTGCTAGCTCTAGGACAACAACCTCACACCTCAGGCTTGCCTGCATTGGCCACACTTCAAGGTTTTGGTTGAAAAATCTGCCAAGATGGTTGGTTGAAATAGAAATGGAAATGGCAGCTGGATCACTGATTGAATTTGAGACTCAATATCACGGATCACAAAGGTTGGTTCACCTGAATCATATGCCATTTGCTTTGCATCAGCTCAACAACCAAGGAGCCTACCCATGACACGAGCACTGACACAAGACACAATGGGTGCATAAGGGGCATTCAATAGCTGTGGACACTGTGATTGACCACTTGCAGTTTTTGCCACATTGTGCACTGACCTGAGGAAATAAGATGGTGACCAAGTGGTTAGTCGATGCGGTATCTGAAGAACCAGATGGTCATTGGAAAGTCAGAGGGGGACCAATATCCTGTCACTTGCGGACCATCAGAACGATCAAGTGGTCATTGAATAGTCACAGAGGGTCCACACGCTTTGACCATAGGAATAGAAGACGGACCACAGCGCACCACCACAGCAACCAAGTGGTCATTGGACAATCAGAGGGGGCCAATATGCTATGACCACAAGCCATCAGAACGACCAGGTGGTCATTGAGGGTCATAGAGAGCCCACATGCTCCGACCATGAGAATAAAAGGCTGACCACAACACACCAACACAGCGACCATGTGGTCATTTAATGGTGCCAATGCACGCACGACTATGACCATGGACAAATCAGACCAACCACAACAAGGCACCACAGCAACCAAGTGGTCACTGAGCAGTGACACTCGGCTCACGTGCTCCGACCTCGGGAACATAGCACCAACCACGATGAGCCACCGCAGCAATCATGTGGTCACTTGGCAAAGACCTTATGGAGCCTACAGACTATGCTCAGGCGACCATTGTCCACTTCAGACACTATCTTACATTTTCAAAAAATGGCCAAAAGGTCACTATGATGACTAGAAAATTTGGTGCAATAGAAAGATGTCTGATTTCTAAGTACACAAGTAAAGCATGAGAAACCATTATAGACCAATTCTCCGCCGCTTTGCTGGCACGATAACATCATCCACATCATTGGCATCCTCGGATGTAAAAAGAGGATCCGCCTCGAGGTACTCATCGTGAAAAGCAACCGTCTCAACTTGCTCTGCTAAATCTCCATCAGTTTCACATGAGTCCGTATCCGACTCGATGTCACTAGTCTCATCAGCATTTGATTGATCAGATACGTGGGCAGCACATTCGTATGCCCCTGCCTGGTCAATTTGCCGCCCAGTTGGGCCCCATTCATCAGAATTAGGAGGCATGTCCTCTGTGCTCGTCTTCCAGAGGTGACAAAGCCGACATAGCTTGCGCTCTCTCTGCTCGAGCTGGTAAAGCATATCAACACTATCTGTGATTATGTCGTATTCCGCATCAGCAGAGTCATGCAGTAATTTGGTGTACAAGTTCCCGCATTGACGTACATAAGTCGTTGTAAGACTTTGCGAGCTTCTGGATAGTTGGCGCATGCCGGTCTAGAGCGTTTTGAATATGGGAATGTGATTTGATTTCTGGTGAGAACGTGAGAACATCGTGCGACAAAGAGAAATACCCAGACTGACCATTAATTGTACGGCAATATGACCTCTCAAGCTTCTCCAGTTCAAATTTGCGTTGTCATAGGCGATCCCTGAGACGTTGCTTAATGGCTAAAGCGTTCATACGTGCACGGAGGAAAGCATCATCCCGGAGGCGACAGAGCTGAGTGCTTTCCGATATCCCAAGGGAGCCAAGTTTTGCACGACGCACATCTTGTAGGCGTTGAAGGTATTTATTGGTTTCGGTAAGCTGGTCGGACGTCTCTTGGAAGCCGGCGCAGCCCCCAGTCAACAGGCGATCGAGCTTGTCTGCTATGCGCTGCTCAGACGCGATGGATGTGTCTAGCGTGAGTATACTCAGGACAGCTTGACGCCCTTTGTTCTTCGAGCACCCTGCAATCATATTCAGTAGTGACATGGAGAGTTAAAAGCAACGAGTGTACGGGGCATTGGTTTTGTCTGAGCCGCAACTTGCAGGGCCCACTGCTCCCGAAGAAGTGGCACACTCTTCCCAGATTCTCGCAGGCCCTTCTCCGCCAGTCCCTTGCATTTCCAAACCATTTTCCAACGTCGAGCCAGCCATTCACCTGACGCAGAGTGCGCCAGGCTCGTCAGGTACTTGATGTGAAGATCCAGAGTATAGAGACGTTGGTAATACTGTACAATAATTGTCAAATAGATTGGATTAGGGAATGGTATAAATACTTACTCCAGATATACATAATGTTGGTATGAGCTTGCGAATTGAGCTCCAAAAGCGCTCACACCCCTCACCGTCCGAGAGTCCAAATGCCTTGCATTTCCGAGGATGATAAATGACTTGGCACGGCCACGCATGTCCGTATGCATGGAAAACCGAAACAGCAAATATGAGGCTGGGGAATAAGTCACTGAGAAACTCAAATTTAAACATGCTGCGTTGGAGCTGACACACGATATCATAAAGAAGGCCAAGTGTCATGTCATTAGGAATTTCTTCCATGAAATGCTTGATAAGGGCCAGCGCGTAGTGCTGACGTTCACCTTTGTGTGTCATGTTCACGGCGAAAAGAACACGATCATGGCGGCAGATGCGCGAAATTATGCCAGTATCAGCAAAGAATTGTGTACTCGCTTTCTCCCGCTTTTCATCAGCGGCGACGAACGAACTGCCGCATTCATCAAGCACGGAGACAGGAATTTGCAGTGGGCGCGGAGCAGGAGGTGGTGGTCGCGCGCGGATTCCTTCTACGTAATCCTCCATTGCCTTGACCTCAGCCTCCGCGAGGAAGACTGTGCCTGAGTGTATTCTCGCCGTGTCACGGAAATCAGGGTTCTTGCTGTTCTTGTTTCTTTTTTGCGTGAAACACGCGTCGATTGACGCTATGAAGTCAGCGCTGCAATGAGGGCATCAGTGTTTCAAATAGATTGTCATGTAGAGTGTATAACGTACATTGAGTCATTCTGCCTATTGCCGGTATCCCCGAAGCAAAGCCCACAGCAGCGACACAGATATTCGCTAGGACGTGTGCGCTTAGGGAGTCCATCGGCCTGTGAAGTGGAAGTGCTAGATGCAGCGGGTGACAAGCGGCCTGAGCCCGAAGGAGAAGGTGAGGTAGGTGCGGGGGTCGGAGCAGTCGAAGTCGGGATGGGGAAAGGTGGTTCAGAGATAGGAGAAGATGACCGTGATGGTATAGGTGATGTCGTCGGTGACCGCTCGGCAAAGCTACAAACACTGTGGGAGGATGGCACTGATGCGAAAGGAGATGAGGGCGGTAGCGGGGTACGCGCGGGCTGCAAGGGAGAAGGCGATTATAAGCACTGGACGCACGTAACCTCGATGGTTTGCTGAACGTGAACGTGGGCAGCATCTAGCAATGCGCAATACCACCGATATGCATTGCTGAACCTGCGACGTAGATTGTCCTAGTTAAACTTGAGCATCTGAAAATACTACCCTGCAAATTACGTACCTGAGCCACAAATTTGAATGACATCCCTCGCAGGAACAGTTCCATTGCCTCGCACCAACCACTCATGTTAGGTACCATGGTGAGAAATTGCAAACGGGCAAACTCCAATAACTTGATGTCGACAGCGAGTGTGGGCGCAATGGGAGCGCAGGGGAATAAGCCATCCCGCATAAGTTGTGCTGGTGCGGAGTTGCAACGACAGGAGTGAATTTGCCGAGAACGAAGTGCTAAATGCAGAGGAATCAGAGCCAGCAAAGTACATGGTGAATGCCCACGCACCATCAAAATGTAAGCAAACAATATACAAAGTCGACCGTTTTCCGCCACAGATACAAAGCGGTGTGGACGTCACAGGGGGACGCGTGAAAGACTGCGTCGTGCGCAACAAATGCAAGTACATGGGCACCAAGGAAGGAATAACGTCACTTGACCATGTGGCGTGCTGACGCGCTGACTTGAAGTTTACTGAGGGGCCTGGCAGGCTTGCCCCTCGATCGTCAGCCTGATCGCTCACTTGCTCTGTGGGTGAATGGCTGATGGGTGAGGGTGGAGCTCGAGGAATGAATGTTGGGGGCGCGGGGAACGTATATGTCCCAGCAACGCCTCTAGGCGTGACGGTAGGTACAACACGATGGTTGTGACTGCGGGAGATATCATGGGTGGTGAGAATGCGCGTCGGCGGTGCATTGGATGGTGTTGAAGGCCCAGCAGAATCAATGTTGTTGGGTTGTCGCACCCGGCCACTAGACTTCTTGCGTATGGGTTTCACTCTGAAGCTCATGGTAGTAGAGATCAGTCAAGATGAGAAACGAACTGAAAAAAGGAAAGATACAAATGGGAGCAGTAAGCTGATTGATTATCGCACACGATATCAAACAAACAATGCAATTAGAAAAGACTACAAATAGATACTAGAGGCAGTGGCAAGAGTCAGTAATGAATAAATAAGCACTGAATTGCGGGAATGACATACGATAGGGAATGCGGCGCAGTTTGATGAGGAAGTATGGGCGGCCGTCCAAAGAACTGATAGAATGACACACAATAGAACACTCGCAGTTGATGACGGAGTTGCTGCGCTGGGAGGCCAAACGGATCTGCCGGGAGAGGATGCTTCAGGTCGGATGGGCAGAATCGCCAATCAACCATTAACTTGCGCAAATTCTCCATTGCTTGATGATTGGCGTGGAGATCGTCATCCTCAACAATGTACATGTTCTCGCTCTGGAATGGGTCTTCGACAGTGAAACATTTGCCGGGGAGGAACACGGTGGACACGAGAGGTTTGTGGTTGATATCAGCGTCCACTTCTTTCCACTCGTGGGCTGCGGCAACGTGATCAAGAGCAAGCAGCTCGTACCGGAAGTTCAACTCTGCCAGCTCCCAGAGAATCACCTTGATAGTCCACGCGCTAAGACCTACAGCACACCTGTTGCGCACAGGATAATGCTTGCCACCGTAACTCACTTCCTGGACATTGACGTCCATCGCGGCGGCATCCACGTCCCCAAACATGATGCTAGCACTCTTCATCGCACTCGCAATGAGTCCTTGTTCGTTAGGCGGTAGTGCTGCAGTGCCGTGAGCAGGATTGAAGTGATGACGCAGGGCTATCTAGAAAAAATCACGCCATCCCGACGCAGAGAGGGGACGGGGGAGTGCATGTCCAGGTTTGTGAATGTAACAGTCTCTGCTAGTTACTCACCAAAATATAATCGGACAAAGGGTGTGAATAGATCGATAGTGATAGAGATAGATCAAGACTGCTTGAGAGAGCTGAGACCTTAGTCTTTAAC
>JACXVL010000342.1:0-41494 GCA_014898675.1 Athelia sp. TMB
GAATGGTACATAACGCGTTTGTAGATGGGGAAGCGCAAGCACCTGCATGCAGTGACCAGAGTCATCGCAAACCCTAACCTTAGGGGTTACTGGAGGTTGGTCATCTTTGAGTCTGCTCGCGCCGAGCTGTCGCACCGATCAAGAAATGTCCCGCAGAGTCCAGACAATTTGCGCCGGCTGCGAGAGGCTCGATTCTCGAAGATCTCTAAGTCCGACTCAGAACATGAACCCTACTGACTTGGCAAGCTGAAGCGCTCAAGATCATAGAAAAAATCTCCTAGTATTCGTCTCCTGCAGGCTCACCAATCCAAATATTTTCGAGAAGACTTTATCTCACACACTCCAAAGCGAAATCTAGAATATCGGGCAATAGAATGTGATTACCCTTTTTGCACGGAGATCACTCTGAAGCCCGAGCTATATTTGCACACTTGAACTCACCGCGGGGTTTGGGGAAGTCAAAGGACGGTATGAAGGTTCAATTTGTCGCTAAATTTGAGATCACTCGTGATTCGAGTGACTTCGATTGATAGGCGGACCGTATTCGGGAGCAGAAATCTGCAGAAGTGCGCAGGGATACCAGGGGATACCGTACATCTGCAAGGTTGCTAGTTGGGTGGATTGCCCTGATGATCAATGCGGAATAAAGTGGACACTTATATCCCACAAATGTGAGGATAAGAAAAAAGATAGCAAACACTGAGAGGTCTGAGTTTCGTCAGTGAGTGAGAGCGCCAGTGAAAAGACCTGAAAAGACCCAGCGACGTCAGCGACTGAAGCCAAATTGGGTGCCTACAGGCAGCAGATCGGGCGGTGAAAGACCGGTAGTCATTGCAGGAAATTAGGACGCAAATGCAATGTATAACAATGTAACTGGAACCTCAGATTATTAAATAAAAAAGTTAATGCAAGGTAAATTGTAAGTTCCTCGCTGACCGGTTTTTGGTCATATATGGGTAATGACAACCATGGTGAACAATCGACACTAGGCGGAAATTTTGCAAAACATATTGGGTGGTGTAATGAGCTCTCAGTCGAGGCGAGGTCAAGCTCCGAGCTGGGCCTTCGCTGCGGCCAGCTCGGCACGCATACGTTCCAGTTCTGGATAGAGCAGACGTATCAGAATAAATCACGGGGTCACTTGGGTACAGGACAGAACCTAAATTCTTCCAGGCCAGCTCTTCCTGCAAAGTCATCGCGGACAGTACATGTGCTTGGTGGATGTGCGTAAAGTCTTGCACTGGCGACGACGCATACGCCGATGTATGCAGAGAAGCCGAGCTCGAAGCAGGCGTAGGTGGCGCGAAAGTTGTAGCAACAGGGTCAGTTGCCGGAGCTTCGCGAGGTCAATCATAGCACGTGAATGATTGACTGACAGACTCACACTTCACGCGTTTGGTTCTTGAACGTTTCGCTTTTGGTGGGGGTGTTTCGATGGGCATGTTGGGTGATATTCGTGCCGCAGATTCGAGAGCCTTCAGCGAAATATCGTTGGAAACAGTGCCGCGACGTGGAGGGAGTGTATACCTTTCCTTGCGCACGCTCTTCTTTAAGCTGCTGGTTGCGCGCTTTGTCCCTTGCGCTTTGCTCTGCCCTCTTCCGCATAATCTCTTGGTGAATCTCAGCAGCATCCTTTACCGGCCGAGTCAGATATGCATTGTCCTAGAGAACGATAAGTACGTACTTGCACTGGGTCCTGTTGTGATATATTGATGACATCTTGTTGATGGTGAGCCTCTGCGCCTTGCGAGCGCATTACAGCCTCTTCTTGTTCGCGCTGTGGCCGAACAAAATGAGCCGATTATGCAACATACACAACCTAGGTTACCTGATGCTTTGATGCTTCAGCTTGACGGTCATTAGATCTGACACGGCGCCGCCTATCCCATTCAAGAAGCTCTGCTTGCTAGAAATGAGAGTGATTAGCACCGATTCAAAGCCTGAGGGAACTCGCAAACCTTCTGCGCTTGATAGTCTCGCGCCCGCAAACGCTCTACCTCTGCCTGCTGCAGAGTAACGTCGAAAGAGGTCGTCGAGCTTCATTTAAGTTGTAAAGGTTGATATACGCACCCGCCACGCACTCTCCGCTGCCTCTGCAGCCGCCGCCGCCATTGCAAGCTCTGCGACTGCCTTTTGTTTAGCCAGTGCTTCTCTCTGTCTCAGCTTGGCCATCCCTTCGGCTTGCGACTGCTTCAGCCGGGCTAGTTGTTCGGCATGCTCTTTTAGCGTGGCCTCTTGTTCGGCCTCCAACTCGCGTTGTTCCTCCGCTACTCTGCGCGCAGCCATTTCAACCATTTGACGAGCCGCCGCGTCTCGTTTAGCTTGCAGCTGTTGAACTTTCTCAGCTTCCTCACTGACCCGTCTGGCTTCCGCCTGCCGCGCAGCCTGTTGCTCCAATGCTGCAGCCTCAGCTTGACGCTTTATCTCAACCTGCAGGTCATTAGCTGCGGCTCGGCGCCGCCTATCCCATTCAAGAAGCTCAGCTTGCTGTAAACGAATGAGATTCAGAATATTCAAAGACTGAGAAAATTGGCAGACCTTCTGTGCTTGCTGATCTCGCGCTTTCAAACGCTTTGCCTCTGCCTGCTGGAGAGCAGCCTGCCGGGCAGCTCGTCAGGCTTGATACGGGCTACAAGAGTCAATACACGAACCTGCCGCGCACTCTCCGCGGCCTTAGCAGCTGCCAACGCCTGTGCACGTTCGACATCTGCCTGTTGCTTAGCCAATGCCTGTTGCTGTTTGATCTTGGCCTGGTGTTCTGCTTCCTGCCGTTTCTGCTCGGCTATTTGCTCAAATTGTTCCTGCCTTTGCTTGGCCGCCCGTTCGGCTTGCTCCTGCTTTAGTTTGGCCTGCCATTCCGCTTCTTGTTGTCTTAGCTTCTCAGTCCGTTCTGCCTCCAACCTGTGTTGCTCCTCTGCAGCTCTCCACGCGACCATCTCGGCCTCGTGGCGGGCCGCCGCTTCTCGTTCAGCTTGAAATCGTTGAGCCTCCTCAGCCTCCTTTCTGACCCGTATAGTCTCCGCCTCTCTTGCCTCTTTCTCCTTGGCAGCTTTCTCTTTGCGAGCGAGATTCTTCAGGCGGTTCTCTTCTTCTTCTGCGAGCTGTTTCAACTTCTCCTCATTGAGCCGTGCCTCTTCTTGCGCTTGCTTCATTTTGCGCAAGGCCTTCTTGGACATCTGAATCTCTTCTGTCGGAGGCACAAAGCCGTTCTAATACATACCCGCGTCAACCGAGCGCATAGCCAGACAATAAATCGCCACTGTACTTTCGTTCGAAGCGTTCTGCCCATGGGTCCTTGGCGCTGATCATTATCGATCATCTTCCAACATCTCTCTGCGTCATGAACGGTCGCCTCTTTCAGGAATAGCTCGACCATTTCTAAATTACCGCTTCTGATGGCGAGCTGGAGTGGTGTAGTACCCGCCTTGTCTTTTGCTGCTTTGTTTGGGTGGCAGCCATCGCGATACGATTGGTACTTAGGGTCCGTGCTCTTGGTGGTACGGTAGAGAGACAGAAAGTCCCGAGTGACTGATATATTTCCCTGCAATATGGCAGTATGGAAGGGAGTGAGGAACGCAGCGTCAACCGCATCAGCCTTGGCACCTGATATGGTCCGATTAATATTGAGAGAGGTGTGATGCATATGCGTTACGGACCTTTCTCAAGCAAGTAAACCACAGTTGCCGTGTCTCCCGATTGAGCGGCGCGATGAAGCATGGTTGGAAATTTAGACATCATCTTAGTAGAGTTATCCTCCTTCTGTGAACGCGGCTTGTTCACGTCCAGGGCGTATTCCTCAACCAGCTTTCTGAGTTCCGCAGATCTGCCATCCGAGGCCAGCTGAAACGCGTGGTCATGTGCAGCGGCGAAGCGGGATCTTGCTAAAGCCTCTTCGCGTGCTATGCGATCAAGTTCAGCTTGCTCCGCAGCTATTTCACGTTCTGAAAGAGATGTGGTTGGGTGGATCGTTTCTACGAAGGATGTATGGCACGTACCGAACTCCTCCACGCGTTGCCTGTACGCCTTCTGCTCCCTAGCCTGCATGGCTGCATTGGCCCCGGAATACCTATGAACACCATCTCCAAAGGCGCCCGCACGCTGCGAGCGGTATTCTAGATGATCGAAATTTGGATCAGCCAGCTAAATTCAGATAGATCGAGTTGATAGGGACGTACGCCGCCCTTTGGAGCGCGAGTATGTATTCTTAAATACATTTTCAAACATCCATCTAGTTTTCACATTTGGTAAATCTACGTATGAACGAGCATCCTGTTTACTCACCTGAAAAACGCGCCAGCTTCATCCTTATCCAGAGGAACCTCATCGTCCTCATGATACGTCTTGGCCCCTGACTTGAAGTTGCGGTGTCGACGCCCGTCTCCCGGCTCCATCTCATAGGACATGTAAGGTCGTTCATAATGATCCGAACAAGTCGACCAAGCCTCTCCAATCTGGAAGACGCGTTAGCTAGCCTTTGATTGCTTTGCAGCACTGTTTGCACCTACCTCCTGAAAACGCTCTGTCGCCGTGGGGTCACCACGGTTGCGATCTGGGTGATTGAGCAGCGCGAGTTTTTTGTATGCTTTAGTTGCGTCAGCTTGGCTTGCAGACGGCTCTAGGCCGAGCTTCTGGAACGCTTCCACAACCGAGGATTTGAGTTGCGCCATGAATGTGAGCGGAAAAGGACGCCGTGTTTAGCGCCTGTGCCGCGAGGCTTGGGGAAAGGAGCCTTGGTACATATCCTGCCAAAGTCACCGTCGACGCCCTCGCATGAATTTGAGGTAGTTGCAATGCGTTCTGCAGGGCCCTTCAATCTTCGTCTCCTGGACCGATCGCATGTCCCCTTTGCGCTATACACTCACGATTTGTGTTCTGTCCGCCCTGCATGGGGATTCAGACGCGCTTTGGGCGCGTTTTCATATATCTGACGGGTTTGTGGTTGGTAGATGCATGCTGAGATTGGTAGATACCGCGTTTGCCAGGAGAAACAAACAACAAGCTCTGATAATGACCTCAGCGCTGTCACGCTGCCACGGTTAGCATCATTGACATTGATAGACGTTGGTCATCCGGTCATCTCCGAGCTGTCATGCTCGGAGTGGCGTATCTGAACCTTCGACTTTGCGGCCATCTGTATGATAATAGATGCTAGAAGTTTAAAGCGCTGAGTATACACGATGAAAGCTTGCTTAGGTCACTGTACAGGCAGTTGGCAGCCTAGCCGCACCTGGAATGAAACTGGATGGAAAGAAGAATATAACTGGTGGGCAAGTAGCAGGTCCCCATCCTATATTCTCAAGACTTACAGCGCCGAAGACCATCTAATCCATGAGAGCCGTTGTCAGTGTCTGCGATCACCGCACATACCGTACATACTGTGCGTCTCCGTTCATCGTGGCAACACATATTTGAACACACTATCTTACTGTAATCCGCCCGCGAGAGTCTAAAATCTCGCAATGGGTTGCCCGAGCGAATTCGGATTTCATTAATAAAAAAGGTTGCTTCAAGTCTTGCATCACATTTGGCTCTCTCAAAAATGGAATAAAAACCGTACACATATTTTACAACAGAGGATTTGATACAAGTAAGGTACACAGACAGATCACCGGGATATGTTAGTCAAACGTGAGGCTGAGTGGCGAGGTTCGCAGCAGACAGCTCAAGCCTACACGCACAATTAGAATTGGTCGGAAATGAATGCGTGACATCCGCGTACCTTCTTAGACGCAGCCTTCGCCTTGGTCGCGGGTACCTCCGCAGTCTTGACGCGGGCTTGGTCTTGGAGGTCGGTGCTTTGGCCGGCTTGAATTTCGGCTTCGCAGCCGCCGCCTTCGCCTTCGCCTCGCCCGTCACAGCCTATCCCGGTAAATACCACAATTAAATTATTGTGCGAGGCAACGACTCACCGCTTTGGCAGACGGCTTGCGCTCCCTGCCGGTTTTCTTTGCCACTGGCTTCTTGGCAGGCTTAGCGGCCTCCTTCTTTGGAGTTGGCTTCGCCTGCTTAGCCGTGGGAGTGGATTTCGCTGCAGGAGCCACTGTTGTTGTGGTCCTTTTAGTCGCCGCCGCTTTGGGTTTGGCAGCGGCGGTGGTCTTTGCATAAGTGGCCTTCTTCACAGCGGTGGGCGGCTTCCTGTTCGACGCCATTGGCTTTCTGGCCGGCGCCACTTTGAAAGGTGCCGCTTTCTTGGCGGTTGCCTTGGGCGCTTTGGCAGCAGGCTTGCTGTTCTGCAGCGCATGGATTCGTATAAGTACGCAATAAGTTTAGCGTCGCAGCGAACGGACCTCTTTGGTGGGGTCGCCCCGCGCCTTCGTAGCCAGCTTAACTTTCCCTGATGCTCCTAGTACAGCACGGTGTGAGTGACAGGGCTAAGCCCATTGTGGAGCAAGTGGATCTACCTTTTGGGAGCACGAAGGTTCCTTTCTCGGCACCGTGTGCAATCGCCCTGTTAAGCTGGCTAGCAGCTGCGGGGTTCATCTCCACAGCATAGTGTTGTTCCACAAACTAACGCCAAAACGGTTCCAACGGTAAATTAGGTAAGTCAAAGGAGATACGGACCTTCTTGATTGTTGGGCGCGAAACTCCAAAACGGGCGTCGTCCGGGCGCGCAATAATGCACTCCTAAATAGGACGGAGGAGCAGTTTAGCATTGTGGGAAAACGAGAGCTTGCTCGGGGCAAAGGAAGCGAAGTGACACTGTTTCCGATGACTCCGTGCAACGAGGCAGCGGCGCACAAGGCAATGCGCTGCAACACAACGGCGCCATCGTCGAGGAGAGCGGCGGCATGCAAGCAATGCGGGGACACCCGGGTGAGAGGAGACCGACCTTGATCATGTCCGCCCAGCTGGGGTGTGTGGGGTGCGCCTTGCTCGCAGCGCCGGCCTTCTTGGGCACCGCAGCCTTCTCACGGGCGATTTTAGCCTTGACAGCCATAATATAGCGTGCTAAGAGTGGTGTGGTTGTTCAGGTGCAGTAGCTAGCGGGGAATAGAGGGACTTTGAAGTAGACGGAATGGGTGGAAGTGAGACGGAGGAAAGGGGGTGGTTCGTTGATTGTCCCATGTCCAGTGTCTTAATCCGACCCCGAAAATCACGAGACCCCATTTATGACGAAACGTGTACTGGCCAATGGGAGGGCTAAGGGCCTTGAGGATCAGCTAACTCGCGATAATGGGCAATCGTTTGATGTGTCGAAGAGTTCGGGAGCAGCAGAGACGGGCCGTTTAGCTTTCAAGACTCGGGGGCAAGCTCAGAGACCGTTCTGACATTATATGCGCGCGTTCCTCAGCCCAAGATTACAGGTAGCCAAGATTGAGCACGGGCGATAACGTTTGTTTCTGACGCAATTCGCGTAGCTCTCCCAGATAGCGAGAATTGTCAGAAAATTACAGCAAGCGGTCATGCCAGTACGATGTAAGTAAAGAGTGTAGAAAACTAGGAGGCGTTTTCCTCCGTTCTGCTGCTGTAAAGCCACCGTTGCACTTGCCGACTTCAGACAAGCCACCGCCGGCTGCCACACCCTAGAACACGTCTTCCTGGCTAATCTCTGATACATCGTCTTTACATACCCCTCTGAAGCAGAAATCACTCACAAACGCCTAGCATGGCTGTAGGCGAATACCTCGCCACGGACGACCTCACCGTCCTCCTGGGCCTCGTCTCCATCACCGTCTTCCTCCTGCACAACCTCTACAAACCGCAGGCACTCGTACACCCCATCCTCCTCGGCCGCCAGAGCGACGTCGGGCGAGTGAGGAAGGCCGGCGAGAGCGCCGTGTACCGGAACTATGCGACTGGGCTCATGGGCAGGGTGCGTTGCGCTAATTCAATGCTGTCGCGTGTGCTGATGTTGGCGCTTTGCAGCTCGTGGAGAGGCCAGACAAGGACATCTCTGTCGTCGGGGACCTTATCAAGCCTGAATTCGATACGCCGCGCACGCTGTGGTCGACAAAGGTACGTTGCAGTCGGCATGCTGTGGCCGCCCGCTGACGGCGTCGCGCAGATCACCAACCCCGAGCTCAAGAGCCGCATCGCCGCCTTCGGCTCAGGCCTCATAAAACTCGCCGGCCTGGTCCCGCACGACTCGAACGTGCTCCTGCTCCTCAACGACGGCCTCGAGTTCCTCATCAGCGACCTCGCGCTCGCCGCGCACTCCATCCCCTCCTTCACGCTCACGGCGCCCGCGCTCCTCTCGCCCGTGCTCGAGACGCACCCGCCAACCGCGATCATCACCGCGGGCGCGTTCCTCCCGCACGTGCTCGAGCTCATCTACGACTCGCGCGAGTCCGAGCACCACACCGTCGTCGTCGTCGGGCCGTACGACGCGAACATCGCCGCCAAGGCCGGCGCGAGCATCCGCGTGCTGCGGTGGGCGGACGTCGAGGCGGAGGGCGCGCGCGGCGAGCTCGTCGTGAGCGCGCCGCCGAAGCCGGAGGACGTGTACACGGTGAGCTTCTTCGCGGGCGACGCGGGGCAGGTGCAGGGCGCGAATCTGAGCCACGGGAACTTTACGGCGGGCGTCGCGGCGGCGCGCGTGCTGCTGCCGTTGTCGAACGGGCTGTCGTCGCTGGACACGATCGTGTCCGCGCACTCGCTGAGCACGGCGTTCGGGCGCACCATCGCATACACGGCACTGTACGAGGGCACGAGCTTCGCGACGCTCGCCTCCGCGCAGACGTTCCAGGTGGCCGACGGATTCGTGCGCCACGACATCGCGGACCTCCTCTCCACCTCGCAGCACTCCATCCCCTCGCCCACGGTCCTCTTCATCAAGCCCGGCCACCTGCAGACGCTCTCAACGGGCATCCTCACGGAGGCCAAGAAGTCGTGGCTATACTCGCTCGCGAACCGGCACAAGCTCGCGGGCGTCAAGGAGGGCTTCATCAGCCGCGACAGCCTCTGGGACCGCATGGTGCTCGACCCCGCGCGCGGCGCGGTGCTGCGCGACGGCGCGGACACCGTGCGCGCGGTCGTCGTCAGCGGCGGCGCGCTCGACGCGGGGCTGCTCACGCCCGCGCGCATCGCGCTCTCCGTGCCGCTCGTGAGCGCGCACACGCACCCCGCCGCGGCGGGCCCGCTGTTCGCGTCGCACCCCGTCGACCTGCAGATCTTCCCTGCTTCTTCCGACTCAGCAGACCCCTTCGAGGCGCTCGCGCACACGGGCCCGCCGGCGTGCAACGTCGAGGCGAAGCTCGCGGGGATTGCGGACGCGGCGGCGGAGGCGGGCGAGGACCCGGTGGGGCTGGTGATGGTGCGCGGGCCGGGCGTGGGGGCGGTGATGGCGAGTGGGGAGGCGAGCTACATCGAGGTGCCGGGCCAGCGCGATGAGGAGGCGTGGGTGGCGACGGGCGAGCGCGGGCGCGTGCTTGCGAATGGGGCGTTCAAGATTCTGCCCCGTAAGTGAATGCTGTATTGGTGTAGCTATGTGTGATATCCTGGTGCAATCTATGTTGTGAAGTGTTTCAATATTGTGCCTACTCGAGCGGGTCATTTGTGATGATTTTCCGGTATCATGCTGCCCTCGAGCGGCCCGCGTCTGGCGGACTGATAATTATTAGGGTACGCCCGTGGTGCGCCTGAGGTTACAGGAACACGCTGGGCACGCGCGCACCAGCAGGTCACGGGACCGACGCGTCTCGAAAAACGATCAACAATCAATCTGTACAGCCACACCCGCGCGCTCCTATAAAGGCCCACACTAGTCCACCCGCAAATTACACTTTGCCCCCATAAATAAATCACCCCACCAGCCTCCCTCAACAACCTCAAGCCTCAACCATGCCTGCCCGTGCCACTGCCACTGCCAAGTCCGTCAAGCCTGCGTCCAAGGCGACCACCTCGAAGCCGAAGAAGGCGGCAGCAAAGACCAAGCCCGCTGGCAAGAGCGTTGCGCACCCGTCATGGAAAGACATCATCTCTGTGCGTCCCAAGCCCACTATGGTGCATATATGCTGACCCCGGTTGCAGGAGTGCATCGTGCTGCACAAGGAGGACGCGCGCATCGGCGTCTCGCGCCAGACGATCAAGAAGTACGCCGCGGACAAGTACAAGCTCGAGATGAACGCGACGAACACCGCGCGCCTGTCGACCGCGCTCACGAGCGGCGCGGAGAAGGGCACGTTCGTCTTCCCCAAGGGTGCGTCTGCCTGCCGTTCTTCATTCCTGGCGATCATTAATGTTGCGCCACACCAGGCCCCGCGGGCCGCGTGAAGCTCAGCCCCGCTGGCAAGGCCGCCAAGTCCGACGAGGTGCGTTGTGCGCGTGCTTTCCGCGCCCCGAGCGCGTGCTGACCCCCGTGCAGAACATCACCCCGCCCGTGAAGGCCGCCACCAAGCCTGCCAAGGCCGCACCCGCAAAGCCCACCAAGGCCGCGCCGGCGAAGGCCCCCAAGGCTGCACCCGCGAAGAAGACAACGGCCAAGGCGCCTGCGTCCAAGACCAAGGCCGCTGCCGCGACGAAGAAGCCCGCCGCGAAGAAGCCCAAGACCGCCGCTGCCAAAGCCGCTGTCGCGAAGGTTGCCGCCGCGAAGGCTGCCTCCACGAAGCCCAAGTCTGCGCCGCGCAAAGCACCCACAGTGCGCGCATAGGCATGGGCTGCGTTCTTTTTGTACATTGGACTCTCATAATTTTATTATATGCGCATAGCTTACCTGTGTATTTGTACTGTTTATCTTACCATGGCTTATGCATATGATTCCCGGACCCTATAGTGTGCTTGCCCTCGATCTCTCCGCGCTATGGCCAGCGACGCCGACCCTGTTCGCGACCTCCTCGCTCGCCTCCGCGCCCCAGTCTCCGATCTGCCGACTCTCCTCTCGCTCCTCTGCAGCGCCCTCGCCTCGCTGCATCTCCTCCCGCCGCAGTATGCCAAGTACGATGCGGGCCTCGTCGCACTCGGCGCGCTCAGCACAAGAAGACACGTGCCCTCCATCCAAGGCGCGATACTGGAGAGCATCGCGCCCACCTGGGAGAGTGTCCTAGCGGAGGAGGGCCACGCGTCGTTGCTAGAGACGTTCTTCTGCCCCGATCACCCGGCATCCGAGGTGCCGCTGCTGGCGTACGCGAGCATCCTGGCGCTGCCCCTCACGCCCTTCTCCGTGCGCCTGCTCGCCCGCCTCGCCCGCGACGAGTGCGCCCCGCTCGACCGACTGCACGCGGTGGTCTTTGCCACGGGCAGCGCGGACGCGCCCGAGAAGAAGATGCTCATCTGGGAGGACTGGTACGCATCGCAGCTTGCAGATGGATGACTACTTACGATCGGCAGCATACGCAACGTCGTCGCCGTCCCCGCGAAGGTCGCCAACGCCGCCGGCACCCGCGCGCTCGCCGTGCCCCCCGCGCTGGAACAGGCTGCGTACTCCGACGCACTCAGCCGCCAGTGCGAGCGCCTCCTCGCCACCCTTGCCCGCAGTCCCGCAACGCCAGGTATTTTACTCCGCACATCGCCCATTCACACTCTGACCATCTGAGACCCAGAGACCGAAGCGTCCCTCACGCTCCTCCTCGCCAAGCTCGTCAACGTCGGGCTCTTCCCCGCCTTCTGGGCGCCCGTCCTCCCCGCGGTGCGCCGCCGCCTGCGCGGCGAGGGCGCCGCGGAGTACGCGCGCCTCTGGGCGGCGGTGCTGCGGGCGCTCCCGTCCGCGATGGCGCAGCAGCGCGTGTTTGCCGCGCTCCTTGCCGCGCTCGATGCCGATGTGGTGCACGCGCCGCTTGGCCCGTCTGTGCGGGAGCGGGCTGCGGTCAGGCGCGAGGCGGCGCTCGTGCGCGGCGTCTTTGGCCCGCTGGGGGGCGCGGAGATGTGGGAGAACGCGGGCGCGGTGGTGCTCGACCGTGCGTGGGACGCGGGGGTGGCAAGGGTGGTCGTGTGCTGGGTTGCTGGGGCGGGTGCCAATGAGGACGTGGATTATGAAGGTGGTGGTGCCACTCGTGTTTCCAGCTAATTCATTTACTGAGATAACGCACAGCGCTCGAGGTATTTCTCAATAGGATCCTGGAGATGTGGGCGGCGCCAGAGTACATCAAGCACGCCCTGCTCGCGCAGCACCACTGTACGTTCCGGTCCTCCCGCCAAAATCCCGCTCACGTCTTCCCTGCATAGATCTAACCACCCTCCTGCTCCTCACCGTTTCCTACTTCCCACCCGGCGCCCCCGCGCTCTCCGCGCTCTCCATGTCCCCTGCTTTCATCGCTGGCGTCGGCGCGTACATCAGCGCGCTCGACCCCGCCGTGCGCCGCTGCGGGATGCTCGCGGCCGAGGTCGTCGCGGCGCGCACGGACAAGACGCTGAGTTTCGGCGACTGGGAGGGCGAGGAGCACGGGCGGCCGTGGGCGCGTGCTCTGCGCGACGTGCTCGCCGCGCGGGACGTCGATGCCGACCTCGACGTGCTGGGGTGCGAGGCCCCCGACGACGCCGCCGAGCCGTCGGAGCCCGCAGAAGAGCCCGCCCCCGCGCGGGCGGTGCTGAGCACAGGCGCGGGGTACGACTCCGACGACTCGCTGACGGGCTACGCGTCGCCGCCGTCGTCGCGCGCCGCGTCGCCCACGCCGTCCGAGCTCGACGAGATCGAGCGCGACCCGACGCTGCGCGTGGGCGCGAAGAGGGTCGCGCGCCCGGTGTACCTCGTGCAGCTCGGCGAGCTCGTGCGCGGGACGCAGGGCGGCGCGCCGGAGCTGGAGGCGGACCGGCTCGAGATGGCGCTCGCGTGCGGCGAGGCGCTGGTGCGCCGGAAGCAGGGGTATGGCACGGAGCTTGGTGAGTCAGATTCGCTGCTGTAGGCCTGCGCTGATTTTTTTTTGGCAGAGGAAAATGCGGTGAACCTTGTTTATGGGTTCGTGGGGCTGCAGGATAATTTTGATCTGCCGGACTTTGAGCGCAAGCGGCAGGACATTCTTACCGCCCTCGTAGCCTGCTGTCCACGAATTGCCGCACCGTGCGTTTTCCAGTTCACCTCCGTCGTTGTGCAGCTATCAATATCACTAGGTCTATAATCGAGGAATTTTTCAAGAACCAGTACTCCACGGGCCAGCGGTATGCGATGCTCAATGCCCTGGCCATCGCCGCCCGCGAACTCGCGGCACTGCCCATCCCAGCATCTATAGCCAGCCCGCAGGCAGGCGCCGCCGCGTTTCCCAGCAAACAGCTCCCCGCAGCGCTCCACCGGGAGTATCTCGCGCTGGGGGGACAGGACGCGGGGCCCGTGCAGCTACTGCTCGACGGTATCAGCCGCGCCGCCATCGACAGGGGGCGGGACGCCACCGCTGACAAAGTCCCGCGCCTCGTCCGCGAGCGCCAGCTCCGCCTCCGCAAGCCAGCGACGATCGCCGAGGTCCGCCCCGGCGTCGTGGCCGTGGACAACGGCGGCGCTCCCCCGCCTCCACCGCGCGAGCCGTTCACGGAGGTGGCCGCGGCGCACTTCGTCGCGCCGCTGATCAACCGCTTCTGGCTGTTCCTGCGCAACGAGCAGACGCGCGAGGCGCGCACGGCGCTGCAGGCGCCGCTGTACCGGTACCGCGGCGCGGGGACGGGGCTCGTGCTGAACCCCGTCGTGCTCACGCACTTCCTTGGCACGCTCGCGGTGCTCGTGCACGCATCGCAGCACGCGCCGCAGTGGCTGGCCGTGCTCGCGCCGGATGCGCTGGAGCTCGCGGTGACGCTGGGGACGCGGCCGGTTGGGCAGAGCGAGGACGATAATCTGGGCGGGGAGGGGCAGGCGGGGAAGCAGGCGGCGGTGCTGACCGCGGCGCTGGAGCTTGTCCTGATTATCCTGGACGGGTGTCTGGAGCTGGACGATGGGCGGTCTATCGGGCTCGACCACACCGCGTTGCTGCTTGGCGCGGGTGAGTGGGCGCAGGAGGTGTTTGCGAACTTGGAGAAGGGCGCGCGGGTTGAGGGCGGCGGCGGTGCACAGGAAGTTAGGCTGAAAAGAGCGGCTGCGGGAGTCTTGCTCAAGGTGGACGAACTCACGTCGCGCTGGCGGCGGTCAATGGTGGATGTTAGATGAAGAGTTAGACCCGGGGGTCTTGCAATGCACAGTGGTGGACATACCCTCGCGGCTTCCGCAGGTCGTTCTGGGGGTCTTCCTGGATTGGGGAGTCTTGAATTTGCATGACGGCTACCGAAAGGTGGCTGGGAGTTTCATCGCAATATCTCAAACATAGGAGATGCTAGCACCACTCATATGACTTATATGAAGTATATTTGCAGGAATAAAATCTAGTTTTCTTACCAACGTCGCAGGGAACCTCGGAGTCAATGCTTCGAAAGCTCCAGCCGCCAAAATATCCTCGCCGTTCAAGGCATATTTACACGAGCTCGGGTTTGCTTGTGGATACGTCTCATTTCACGAAGTGATATTCATTGGCACGGGGACTCAAGCTGTTTTCATGGTGCACTGTCTAATGCGCTGGCAGTGTCAGTAAAGTGATAGTACTTACCGCATAGATATCGATATTACATAGGGTGGCGCGTCCTCAGATAAACTATGGTAATAATAAGACAATATTCCAGCTCTAAATAATTTTAGACAATTTTGTTGGGCATCGAACACCTGGGTGCATAACTTTTCTGTGAGTTCGGATTGGCCCGTTATGCTGCTGTCAGATCGACGCGGACATTGAATTTCAAAAGGGCCCGCTTCGTCTGCTCATCGTCGCCAACACTTCCCGACGTTCTCCTTGCCGCTCGTTATGCTCTCACTCAGGTCCCTCCACAAAGCGCCGGCTTTGCGCTCTTTTGCTGCACGGAGATGCATCTCTTCGACCCCCTCCAGGAGCTCCGACGCATTGTTTAATGTGCGTATAGCACACACTCAACATCCCAGGATGCTGACCGTCCTCTGTGTAGCACCGGGACACATCCTACAATAACCCCAAGGTTCGAAACATTACTAGTTGCTTTCTTCAATTTGTCTCATTTTTGTTTTGGGTCAGATTCCCTTCGAGTTCGATGCCGCGAACATGAAGCGGGCTGAGGAGATAATTGCCCGGTATCCCCCCCAATACAAGAAAGCTGCTGTGATACCGCTGCTCGATATTGGACAACGGCAGAACAAAGGCTGGACGAGCATCAGTGTCATGAACTACATCGCTAAGCTCTTAGAGATGCCGCCTATGCGGGTGTACGAGGTCGCAACTTTCTATACCATGTTCAACCGGTGCGTACCACATCTGTTCTCTGCGGAGGCTCCCACTTATGCCTGTAAAAAGTGAACCGATCGGCACCCACTTTGTTCAAGTCTGCACCACGACACCTTGCATGCTCCGAGGCTCTTACGACATTCTGAACACGGCGTGCTCACACCTTGGAGGAATCAAACCGGGAGAGACGACGAAGGACGGAAAATTCACCGTCATAGAGGTTGAATGTCAGGGTGCTTGCAGCAATGCTCCGATGATGGTCGTTGGTGACGACTTCTACGTAAGTCACTGCATTGCCTGATAATTTGTCTATACTCATCCAATGATCAGGAGGATTTGACATCCGAAACGACCAAGAAAGTTCTAGATGGGTTCAGTAAGGGCGAAAAGCCCAAGCCCGGCCCTCAGAGCGGCAGACGCACGAGCGAGAACTCCGCTGGATTGACCGCCCTGAATTCAAAAGTGAGTTTCGTGCGTTGTTCGGTTTGCCGTTCACTGACAGCCCGACTCAGCCATATGGCCCTGGAGAGCACTGCGTACCCGAGTTCCAGTAGACGTTATATAATATATTTTCACATTCCATTTGCATTCCATCCAAGATTACAGAAGTAACGCATCGAGGGAACACAGTCAAATGGAAATGTTAAGGTGATTGGCGTATGCACAGTTGTGAGATTGTGGCGACTTCTCCGTAACTCGAAGATCGAATCAATCGAATACCTAATCATCTCCTTCGCCATCGTCATACCCGTGAACGCCCTCACCGCCCTCTGGCAGCCGAGCAATTGTGTACTCAATCTCCTCTTTGAGATCTCTGCAGTATACGTCTGTGGGGAACACGTCAGCATGTTTGTCTCGATCACAAGAAGAGACCAACCCAGAGGCAAGTCCGAGGAGTCAGTGCCTATAGAAAAATGTCAGATGCTAAGAAGCTTAGACAACCTAGGTGCTTACCGAAAGGCATCTCGATTTCGTCTGCGATACCTTCGATTCCCATAAGGGTGAACGCGACTATGGTCACTACTCCTATCATACTCCAGCCCAAATCATGGACGAGAGTGAAAGGAAGTGCGAAGACGTAGAGAGTTACGCATTGCTTAAGATGAATACCATCTATTGCGTGTTTTATTAGTGAAATGCGACGGATCAGCTGTTGATTACACTTACATGACTTGGGAATTGGCGTATTCGCAATCCTCTCCATGATCGTCATCTGTTCAACCATTGAATTTACACTAAAGGCACATCGTAAGACGAGTGCCCTCTGGATACAGAAACTTGAGCAGGAACGTACTTGGCATTCAAAGCATTCGCACCTGACGAGAGATTACTTGTAAGCAAAGGGCCAAGGAGTGTGATTATTCATCTTACCAGCAGGACCGACGGTCTCCAGTAAGCCCTCCCTTCTGAACTTGAAGATAGCTCGAGAGAGCTCGTGTGCAATGCTGATATCATTAGTCTTATTTTGGTTGGGGGCGGGGGGATATGCTTACACCATGGGAAGAGGCATAGACCCATGGTCGACAATGGGATGAAACTCGACAGTTGAGTGAGTATTCCCAAGCAATGGCGTCGTCGATTCCGACATCACTGGCTTGCTGCGCTTGTTGCGGACGCGCTTTGTGGCAGCAGCGGCATTCACATCCACGGAATTCCTCTTAGAGTTATTCGCCGTGGCTGAATATGTGTATGTCGACGTGTTCATGTTTGTATTGTAACCCGTCTCGTCGTAATGGGCAATCACTGCTGGGAGGATGCCGGCATAATCCTGATGGCTCAAGCCATCCTCTTCGCGCAGATAGTGCTTCACCGCAAAAGCAAAGGACAAGGCTAAGTGCAATGCGTCAATCTTTCGGCGGCGCAGATGTTCAGGACTGATGTCAACGGTCTTTCCCTTGATACCTGAGGGAGGTGCGCCTTCGGGAGGAGGAGCAACGTTGATCCACAAAGCCCGGGACAAATTCCGCACCTACTTTCGAATATCAGTTAAACGCAGTAGAATAGTCTTGTTGGAACGCACGTTTGAAGTCATCGTACCAAATGCCTTTCTCCCTTCCCAGTATCGGTCATAAGACGTCCTTGAAAATGTCAATAGTGTTTCGCGATCTGTGCGCCAGATACTTACGTATTTCTGTTGGATAGAATTTAATCGACAGGTATGCCCTATTCACAATTCAGAATTACTGACCGGAAGACGAGAATGAGGCCTACAACTACAGAAAGTAGTGGTACGACTGAGTTAGTCAGCACTACTGGCTTTCCCGTGTGCCAAAGATACGCGATGACCGCGGCGAAGATGGTAACGGTCAATACTGGGCCGAATATATGGCCGATAATCTGTTTCGATGGTAAGCAATCCGGAGCTGTAATGCTCGATTATCAACACGTACGCTTCCTTTGATCCGCAGAACATCTGGCAGCCATGAGTACTACAGTTTCGCGTTCTGAGAGTCAATCTTTGCAAGGCATATTTGGAGGAGGAGGTTTTTCATTCACATACTTTGCGGAGGTGTGCTCTCTTGAAACCGGGGGGCTGTCCGTGCCGACACAATGAGAACTGATAATGTACACATACACAACTTGGCGGTTCACTCACATGAAGCAGGGTAGAGAAAGCGAATTTAGCAGAGGGCTTTAACGAAGGTGCGATAGACATTATTCGTAAATCGTGATAATGATCGTGAAGACAAGAGTTAACAGCAAGTTGACAGTGCAAAGGAATTCGAATGCAAAGGCAAGTTAGAGTAAGCGCCCGTCGCCGGTTATCTAGTTTTTAGACACACGGTCCTGGAACGGAAGTATAACAAGATCCGGGCGTACGAGCTTGTCTTAGTCCTACATACACAAAAACGAAAATTGAACAGGCCCAGGGTGCAAATGTTTAGGGATCAAGATCTCCAAGAGTATCGATATTAAAAGGGGGAAATACAGGTATTCGAGAGGAGGGCATCGCAACAAGAATCATTCGATATATACTAAGAAAAAGTGGACATGGCGGCGGTCTACATCATTGACGAGTTTGATATTGAGAAAAAACCCAGAGAAAAACTGAAATAGACTCACCAGGTGGAGGACTTGTGGATTTCGATTGATTGCCAACGCTCGGCGAGGCTTGTGTATTGCTGTATCAAGGTTTCAAGCCCAGGCTTGCGACTCATACGCTAGATCCGGAGGAGGTCCATGTTCGGCACGAGGAGTAACGGTCAAAGTATGACAATCAAATATTGATTAAAGAACAGAGCCAGCCGAGGATGTTGATGGTGGTACCAAAAGATTGGATTGACTATGCAATGGCTGAAGAGGCATGCTTGACGACCGCGATACAGTGGAGGTGTTGCTCAACAGCCGGTGTATAGACACGTAAGAAGGATCTTTCAATGTTCGAGAGAGGTCTATAGCAGAATGCGCAGCTAAGATGCTTGTCGGGGTCGCTTGATCTGTCGGTATTGGCGAATAATATCCTTCCATCATATGATCGGTGGGGCTATCTGTCCAGTTCAATATGCAACCCTCAGTTCGTGACATTCTAGAATTACGGTGAACCTCGGGCGGCGCCAAAGGCGTGTGAATCATCTGTTCTAGAGGGGTTGAGGGCGTGACGGGAGGCATTTCAGTAGCTTGAAAGTGTGATGATTCGAGGTGTACCGGAAAATCCGTCGCAAATGACGGGGATGAACGGAAATTATAAGCTTGATGGTGTATATTTTCAGGGTGAGGGAAAGGGCGTCCATTCACGAGGCTTGCAGAGTTAGATCCAAGACGGCGCTGAGCAATAGAAAGTGGGTTTGATGCGGAAGAATCGGATCGTACAAGATTGCTATCGATCTGCATTCCGAAGTCGCGAGTATCCGAGTGCCTAGCAGCATTGTAGTCATTCAGGCAATCTGTGTAGCCTGGGTTGTTGACTAGAGGAATAGTCTGAGGGTAAAGGAGCGTGGTATGATATAGAGGCGGTGTTTGCTGTGTAGCGGACGAGGAGTTCCCAAGATCAGAGGAGGACAAAGACTGAGAGACAGGGGTCGCAATATTGTAGCAAGTCACTGAGCTTTCAGGTTGTTCTGGGCTAGCGTGTGCGTCGGGAGAAACTTGCACCAGAGCGAGGACTAAAAAGCATCATAAATATTGACTCTGGATCTCTGAAGGAGTTATCACCTTCGGGATTACCGGAGTTCGTCTTCTTGATCCTTTGAAGGTGACTAGCTATTTGCTTTTTGGTGCGGAACTGGCCGGTTTTCGCGTGGATATATGCTTGAAGGAGTTGAGCACGACTGAACATCTTTGTTGGGTGATCGGCAGAGCCATGAGGAAGATACTGCCCAGAAGGATGCTGATAATATTTGACACGATGGTTCATGGGCGGATAAACTCTAAGGGCTGCACGCCCGCGACACCGTATCGAGCCAGCGATTAGATATGAGGGTAATCATGACGAACCTTCAATAAATGCGGCCGCAATCTCCTCGTCCCAGATGCGAGTTTTCTTCTCTCCTCGAGTTTTTGGAGAGTGATTGCACTTACCAGAGTGCACCACAAAAGTAGTGTCGGTCATGTTTCGTTGATGTCGCAAGTGGAAGAGTATGGCACAGGTGCCGAGGCTGGAAACACCAGAGACGCGTCCGAGTCGCACAATCAGCCCTCTTGGCATCTTGGCAGCATACATTCACATCTGGAATCATCATAGTCTTGGGGTCACTCCAGATCTTCTTTCCATCGATGTCGGCCATTCGAAAAGCTATACAATCACTTAAGAAAGCTGCATCGAGCAAAGCACTACCACGAAAAATCAAAGACACCATCGAAGATGTTGCTTCTACAATTTCCTCATCTTTGCTGGTAAACTTACCTCTCAATAACCTAAAATAAACTAACCATTCATCTTGCACGTAGAAAGGATCCCCAGTGTCGCTAAAAGCCGTGTCGGACGCGCTTTCTGTGAAACTTCGCCAGTCACTTGTCCCTGTGTACACTGTATTGCCCATCGAAACTCTGCGATTTTCAGCAGCCATCTTCACGGCCATTGAAGATGAACGCATCAAAGCGGGGAACGAAGGCAATCAAAACATACTCTCATGGGAGGCTATTCAGAACGCGATCCTTTCGGGAGTGCTGGTGCGTTGCAATTTTTTGTCATTTCATTATCATAATACTTAAGTATATCGGCAGGACTATCTTGACAGTGGTAGCCACGGTAATCTAACGCTCTCGATACGGCTGGAATGTTTCTGATAGCCATGAACAGAATCTAGTCGTACGGAAATTGGAAACGAGTTCTATCCTATCTTGTGCCGGGCCTTCTTCCCGACGTCAATACAAGAATCACGACTCGTCCACGGAGTAGTATTGAGAGATACAGTAAGCTGTTTTTGTGTCTGTCAAATGGTGTGCTTTAATATGATCACAGGCGTATGCTTTTCTACACGAGACTGCTCAAGACCATCAAGAGAATCAGAAGAAACTTCGAAATGCATCATTGCTCGGAGGGTAAGTAGGTCCAGTGTTTCTGTAAGCTTACTACTGATGTCGCGATTTGTCATAGCAAAAAGCTTGGGGCCATGATCTATTGTACAAAGGGTAAGCGTAGTTTCTGGTGGTGAATAGCGTTATTGACTCTGGTGCAGAATTTCTCGCCCTCGATTCACTTTTCGTACTCTTGGCTCGTCTGCTTCCTGGCACGCAGACAGGCCGTGCAAAGCGCGCTGCCTTTGTTCAAGATGTGTTCTTTCAACCGGACATAGGATACAGTAAAGAGCTCATCCAAATACTAGAGCATACTGAGCAGGAGGATTGGAGCCATACCAGTGTCCGACTTATGGAAGTGCTGGCTAAGCACGATATCTCATTGTGAGTTCCTTTCTCATTGCTCGAATTCTGATTTCCACCTAACGTTGTTCGATCAGCCCTCAACCATTTATTCTGGATGAGATCAGAGCATGTGGATCCGTATTCCCACAGCCCGAGTTCTGTGATCGAATCTACGTCGACACCAGTGGCTTCTGCGCCAACGTCCCCGAAGATGTAATCTCCTTTGACTATCTATCCAGCCCAATACTCACTCGATGGTTTAGAGCGGTTTCAATGAAACTCTGACAATCCCCTACACGTCTGTCACCTCCATTGAGACTACTCCAGGTATCGCTGGCACAACTGTCAAAATCAACCTCGCGTCGCCCGCATTGGTTGGTCAGGCTTCGATCACTGCCCATGGCAACCTGGAGGCCACTTTCGTGATCATGAGCGATGAAACAGCGAGGTTCAAGGCTGCTCTTGGTGATAGGGGCTTGGTAAGAGTTAGAACCGCTTACTGCTGCAAGTTTTCGCTGACCATTGGTCGAAGAGGGACCGACTCACAGCTGGACCGAGAAAGCGCGCGAAAATCTCGTTCCCGTCCGCCGCTGTCGGGTTGACGGATTCTCCGATAAGAGTCACTTCTAAGGTAGGTTCTAGTTTTCATTCCATTTCACGGACTTGTCATGTCCTCGCAGGTCCCCGAAGCTGAGCGCAATGCGTACGACACGCTCTTTTCGGGAGGCTTGGATCGTCCAAGTGATCCGTTCGAGGTCGTCGAGAGCTCAACTAAATCGCCGACTAAATCCAAGTCTTTTACTCTTTCCGAGAGTATCGGCATACCCAGCCGGACCTCTATCCATGAACCTTCGAATTTGAGCCCAAAAAGTGGAGAAGCACTCGGGGCATCGGCCATAGCTGCGAAGTCTCGGATCCAGAAAACGTCTGGCGGGCAAGGGGAGGGTCTTTCGGATCCCGGCGACGACGCAAGGGCGTCCGCTTCATCGCTGGTCGTCAGAAAAGGTAGGATCATTGAAGTGGACGAAGAACAAGAACCAATTCCGGGCAAGAAGTCAACGAAGAAGATGAAGAAGCTCGCTTCTGCAATAGAACCTGCGGAGACTCTAGGCATCGATGGATCAAACGATATTACAGGAACCCTGCATCGTACTGGCTCACCCCATCGAACTCGTGGAAATGTTCGTCAAGATGAGCCTATTATCGTCCTGAGGAATACTCCGGATGCTTTTACACCTGAGACAAACGGTGCACTCCTGACAACGAATGCTCCTCCTGAGGCTATATCTTACAACGCTCGCTCCAACATCGAATCCTTAGGCTCAAATTCCGAGAAAACCAAACTACCGTCTCACGCGATTACTCCTTCTGTCCTTAAAGATGTCTTCGCTGATTTTCTGGGATCTTCTCTCGCCGCTCATACGCCCTTGGAAGACAACATCAAGCCCTCTGGTCTGCATCTCTACCTCTTCGTTGCGCCTAAATTTCAAAAGATTTGTCGTTATTGACATGCTCCTGCTTTGCATATAGTAACTGCACCTCGTACTGCTGATATGAAAACTCGCAAAGCTAATGGCAACAACTTGAAACCAGCCTCTGTCCCGAATGGCAAGAAGAGGAAACAAGCGCAGATACCCGATACAGAAGACAAGCCAGAACAGCCCCCTGTTAAACGCCGTCGTGGGCAAAATGGCAAAGTATCCGAAGCCCCTTTGAAAAAGAAAGGAAATAAGAACGATTCCACGCATCGAAAGCTCCCACGCACATCCAAGGCAAGAGTATCATCACCCAGCAATTCAGTTATAACAACGGTCGACTATGACAAAGTTCCTGATTCTGCTCAGGTTTTTAAACTGGATGATGTGGTCTCTGAGGCCCCACGAACCGCACAGGCGATGAAAGAGCATCTGAAAGATCTTGAACCCTCTCCCAAGCCCACCAGGCGGACTCGCGCATCGGAGAGAAAGGCCATAGAGCCAGACGCTCCCCAAGTCCCGAAAATCAAGGCGCCAAAGACGCCCAAACGTACCCGAAAAGTCGATAATGCTAAGAACGACACAAAAAGTGGACTAACCGTTCATGATAGTAAAACTGTAAAAGCAACGCAACTGCATGGAAAGAAAGACAAAAAATCTCAACCAAACGTATGTCTCCGGTCTCGCCTATGTTGATTGAACTGATATTGGTCTAGATCAAGAAGCAATCCGAAGCGGTTGAAATTAACAATCCAGTGTGCGAAGACGCCAGCACCGAGCAGCCCCAAAGTGCACTCGTAGCTTCAGAAAAGGTGAACCAAATGCAGCTGACCTCCGTGAAGGGCAAGAAAACCATCTTGGAAGCTTCAGAATTCAGATCCTCCGTCGATATCAATATTGAAGAAGAGAAAGTAGAAGAATTTATTCCGGACACTTCTGATAGTAGAGATTTTCTTATGGAATACTACGTGCCGACTAAGGTGAGAATTCGCTCCTCTATTTCCTAGCACCTGAAAATCTTGACGCATATCCCAAGCTTGATACATCATATGAAGGTCCCGCTGAAACTTCTACCCCGAAGAAAGACATCATCATGGTCGACTTAACTGGGGATTCTCCCCCGACTAAACCTGACAATCAAAGACTTAAGCTTGCCGGGATTACTTTTGCTATTGCCAAGAACAATGTTGCGACCTTCGACGCAACATCAGAGCACGTCTATACTGGTCATCCTGTAACGCCGCCTTCTAGGGTTCTTCCCCACCGCATGGACATCACTGCGGCACCTCTGAACCCTGCTAAAGCTGCTTCCAGTATCGCAGAGCACCCGATTGTGCCTAATTCTCTCTTGACCGCTCCTGATGCCCATGAGAAGTTCGTTACCAAGGACAATAACTCTAAATACCAAACCTCTACCTCGGATGCAAGTGCCAGATCTCGTCGTCAAATTGCCTTTGTTTCCCCACCACACCATTCTAATCAAAAAGTGGAAGAACTCCGCTCATATTCGTCTTCGCCTCAAAAGCCCCAAAGTAAGTATCACTGCAAGAGTGTATTGAATGATACGACGAAATGTGTTCACAGCGACTGTAAAATCCGTGACAGCTGCGTCAAGAGTTGCGCTGCGTAGCCGTGATGACTTCTACAACAAAGATGACAGGAAGTTTGAACCCAGACGTCGAAGGGGGGACGAAATGAGAGATATCGAGGAGGTTAGTGATTACGGTTTTTGTATGAGCCAGTTGCTTATGCCAATATCGCCGTCAGGTCTTGCTCGAGATCCATAAGGTACTCATCCCCATGCCTTTCATTGTCGGTTACTCAAACATGGTCAATCCCAGGCAATGGTAACCAAGCTCGAGAAAAAATTTGAAGGCGTCAAGAGAGATGTTCGCATCGCTCGTGATCGCATTCTGCAGCAAGCCGCAGCTGATTTGTATGAGCTACGCGCCGGAAGGCAAGCCTGAGTTCTGGCACATGTTATGAACCCTACTTAACGTCTGACCACGATAGTGTGGCCCATTACGACGCGCTTGTGGACTTGCAGAAGGACTATGCAGAACATTGCCGCAAGACCACGCAAGGGTGGGAAGACTTAGAGAAGATCAACCAGCAGATATGTCAACAGATTGACCAGGCAATCGAGGATCATGATCGCAACACGCTCTCCAAGAAGTTCCCGAAATCAATTTTCTCTGGACCAATCCCCGTGTTCAAATGCATTTCTCGCACCAAGTAAACCGTCAACCAGGCGCAAATATCCCTTTCTTTTGAAACGCCTTGTCCGGTTCAGTATTGTATTAAGACCTATACTATCGTTGTAACTCGTCGTCTTCTGTGAGAATACACACGCTTTGACGCGTTACGTTGCGGCTGTCATACGGTTCGCGTGGTTTCTTCTCCGACCGTCACCGGGACGCTCTTCGACCGCACCTCATGACGAGCATGCTCCGAGTGTGCCTCCACACTTCACCAAGGTCGCTTAGAAGCACGAAACTTGCACAAGCACATTGTTGCCTACAGCAAGTCCGGCCGTTGAGTGCGACGGCGAAGTTAGCCTGTCACGCGGATGTCGGCGCACATGCACCGCGCGCTCACTCAAAGAAATGCTTTAAAAGGATCAAGCGAACCCCTGTATATCTGCACCACCCATCTTCCAGGTATTGCTCTACCATTGCCCGCAGTATGTCAGGTGCTACCACCAAACCTCAGAATGAATATCGTCTCCCGGCCGATGTCAAGCCTACGCACTACGATCTGACCATCCGGACCGATCTGGAGGAGTTCTCATTCGAGGGATTTGTCAAGATTCAGTGCGTTGCACGATTTTACTCTCTTCCTTTCTTTCTTTCTCAGAACCTGTCCAGCTTCACTGTCGAGAAGGACACATCTTCGATCGTGTTGAACAGCGCGCAACTGGACCTTGGTGCAGCGACATTAACAACCGATGCTTTGCAGGGCGAGCAAACCGCGTCATCTCGCACTATTGATACGACGCAAGAACGTGTGACATTCAATTTCGCCAAAACTCTCGTTGCAGGGACCACGGCTCAGCTGCAAGTTGGCTTTCGCGCTCCCCTTACAGGGAGCATGCAAGGTTACTACAAATCGCAATGGGAAGAAGATGGACAGAAGAAGTTCTACTCATTGACGCAATTCGAGGTAAACGGCCATGATGGTATTCTGCTCGAAAGCTAACAATATGCCGATCAGTCCACCGCTGCGCGCCGAGCGTTCCCTTGCTTTGACGAACCTGCCTTGAAGGTCTGGCGAATCTTGCATGATGCACATGCCCGCTAAAACATTCTTTAGGCCACATTCTCGGTCAGCCTGATCTCACGCGCCGACACCGTCAACTTGAGCAACATGCCCGTCGTCTCCGAGGAGGAGTATACATCAAAAGGTTTATCGGGAGCGGACAGCGCGATAGCGTACTTGACCGAGTGGTTCTCATCTTTGACTACCCAAGATCAGAAGTCGAAATGGAAAATCACCCGCTTTGATAAGACCCCTTTGATGAGCACTTACCTCGTCGCATTCGCAAATGGCGACTTTAAGCATCTGGAAAGCTCCTACACGAGCCCGCTTAGTGGCAAGACACGACCTCTTCGTATATACAGTAAGTTTTCAGTGGGTTTGGCGAGGCAAATACTGAATCAGCTAAGCTACCGCGGACGGGATCCACCAGGCCCAATTCGCGCTGGACGTCAAGGCCAAGGTATTGCCAATATACGAGAAGATCTTCGATATCGAATACCCTTTGCCGAAGCTGGACACTCTCGTTGTAAGCTCACTTTTGAATCTTGTGTTACCAAATCATTTGACGATCTTGAACAGGCTCATGATTTTGATGCCGGTAAATGTTGATGTCTGCTTCATCGATGAACGGTTACTGATCAGTCTACAGGTGCAATGGAAAACTGGGTATGTGTTAATGCTTTATGGGCTTATGATGCCCGGCTCATCTCTCTCGTTTTCACAGGGTCTGATCACTGGCCGAACTACCGCTTTTCTTTTGGACCCCAAGAGGGCTGATATGAGGGCTATGAAGCAGATTGTTGCTACCCAATCTCACGAAGTGGCCCATATGTATTTGCTGTATTTCACTGCAGTCATTTTCCGAGGCTTATCAGTGAAAATAGGTGGTTTGGCGACATCACAACAATGGCCTGGTGGGATAATCTGTTCTTGAATGAAGGCTTTGCCACTTTGGTGTGTCCGGTTGATTGACTTCGACGCAGCAAAGGCTCACGGCTTATGTAGATGGGCGAGGTCATCATCGTAGACAAGTGAGTGCTTTCTCCCTAACCAGTTCTCTGTGTCGTGACATCTGTTTCCAGGATCTACCCAGAATGGAAAGTGGACTCAAGCTTTATCACTGAGCATCTTCAGGCAGCTTTGCGTCTTGACAGCAAGATATCATCTCATCCCATCGAGGTCGAATGCCCCGACGCCAACAAGATTGATCAAATTTTTGACTCCTTGTCTTACTCGAAAGCAGGTTCAAGTGCGTCGTGCTGACTCTTGCATGCCCTTAACCTCCAAACACTAACATAGAGAATCGTAGCACTTCGCATGCTTGCTGACTACGTTGGAGAGGATAAGTTCCTTAAAGGCGTTTCTATCTATTTGAAGAAGCATCTGTATGGAAACACGGTTACGAAGGATTTGTGGGAGGGTGTCGGAGAAGCCACTGGTGAGTGGCGTTCAAGTTCTGGGTAATAGCCACATATCGAGACGTTCTCACAGGCAAGGATATTCCCGCCATCATGGACAATTGGATTAACAAGGTATATCACAAGTCAAACTCTTCATTGCTAATCGATGACACTCATGGTGGGTAGATTGGTTTCCCCATTCTCACGGTCGTCGAGACCAAGGATGGTGTCTCTGTCCGCCAAGATCGCTTCTTGGAGTCTGGACCTGCTCCAGATAATGAGAACAAGACTATCTGGCAAGCCATCTCGACCCTATTTGTCAGCTGCTTCTAATGCCGCACAACGTGCAGGACTGTACCCCTCAGCCTGGTCTCCGTAGGCGCTGATGGGAAAGCAAGCGTTGACAAATCTGCCGTTCTTGACACCAGGGAGAAGGTTCTCGCAATCGACCCTAGCCGGCCCTTCAAGTTGAACGGGGGGACCACAGGAGTTTGTCAGTGTCTATCTCTTAACCTTATGATGAAGTTGTTTATGGCTAACCTGGCGCTAAATAGACAGAGTCCTCTACACTCCAGAAAGGCTTGCTAACATCGCTGTAGAAGCTGCCAAAGGTGATACTGTCTTCACATTGGCAGACCGTATCGGCCTGGTCCACGACGCATTTGATCTTGCCCGAGCTGGATTCGCCGACATCAGCAGCGCATTAACGCTAGTTGACATCTTAAAGGAAGAACAAGAATGTGAGCTCTACTCTTTGTAATCATTTCCCAGCTTAACATTGCCATAGTCCTAGTATGGGAGAGTATTTCGGATAACGTGGCCGCATTGGTGAACACTTGGTGGGAAGACAATGGCGCGGTCGAATCATTAAACAAGCTGCGTCGTGTGTGTAACGCTTTTTATGTCCCCGCTCGGCTAGACTGAAAGTACTTGCAGGTTCTGTATAACCCCATCATCAAGCGCCTTGGATATGATTATTCCAGCGACGACTCTCCGAGTGTCACGGAGCTACGCACGCGAGCGATCACACAGGCCGCTCAGGCAGGTGATGCAGAGTGCGTTTGCTACGATCTGTATGCCTGTAATCATACTGACTATCTTGCTTTCAGGGTATTGAAAGAGCTTAAAAGCCGCTTTGACCACTACATGAAGACGGGCGATGATTCGAAGATCCCGGCTGATTTGATCAGAATTACTTTCGCATCTGTGCGTTATTTCTAACACAGGCGATGTGGGTGCTCGAGCTAATTTCATTGCTGCCCAGGCCACGAAATACGGAGGTCGTGAGGAGTATGAATTCGCTAAAAAGATTGTTTCCAAACCACCCACACCATCCGCAAAATCTGCCGCCATGTAAGAACGCCATTTTATGTCCATTTCATACATTCTGACTCTGGGTACAGCGGAGCAATGGGCAGCACTCAAGATCTGACCCTCATCAACGAGACCTTGGACTATATGATGACCGAAGCTCGTGATCAGGATGTTGTCTATTTCATCACAGGTGTTGGTTCGAACTTCAAGTCACGCAGGTTGATGTGGGAATTCTTCACAGAAAACTACGAAGCGGTAAAAACCAAAGGAATCTGTTCTCAAAGACTCCAGTTGATTGACTTGACCTGTAGATTCATAAGCGCTTCGCCGAAAACACTATGCTTAGGTACATCGTCGGAAGGTCAATCAATGGGCTCTCAAAGGAGGCGGACTATGAGGCTGTCGAAAAGTTCTTCGCGGACAAAGATACGTCCAAATACGCGATGGTCCTGGCCCAAACGCTGGAGGGCATCCGGGCCAAGATTACCTGGATTAAGGTAAGACCCGCTGAAATCCACTATATGGGATATACTGAAACTTTTGGCAGCGCTCAACCAGTGATATTCGCACATGGCTGGCGGACTGGGAGAAGGACTCGAAGCTCTAAGGAAGCCAAATAGGGGTGTTTCCTTTTCTGACTGCTGACATACGGAATTGGATGTCGAAACTTTGTATATCGCCACTACTCTTGCTCTACGATTGTTGGTTTCCTAGTCACTGCATGAAACGTCGTTTGTCTTGCACATCATGCCTTTTGATCCTGTGAGGGATGCCGTTCAAACAAACTCGCCCATTACCACATCACAGCCACCCTTTCCTCTTTATTCTCCTCGAAATGATTCTCCCACAAACCAATACCGCTCACCAACTTTACCTTCTGTCAGCAGCCCAACTCTAGGAAGACGGGCTACTGATTTATCTGTATTACTTAACGCGGAGCCGGAGCAACCCCCTCAGACACCCCTTCGCTCGTCGTCTTTATCCCATCTGCTTTTGCCAGACTCGGCCGAGGAAGACAGACTCAAGAGCTCCATAACACGGAATTCTAGGTCTGCGGACCACGCACAAGAAGAGTCTTACTTCCGACCTCCACAACATCCACCATCTTATTCCCAGTCAGCGCAGTTGTTCGAGCCAGGGCCATCGTCTTTACGTCCGATCACGCCTCTGTTGCGTTCCCCCATCGTGTCGAACTCGCGACCCTCCTCCTCTTCCTCCTCATCACGCCCCACCTCTTCTGCTGTAACATCTACCCCACGAACTACTACATCTCCTGTCGCGCTGCACCATACACCAGCAATGCCTTCCAGAATTCCGTATCAACCGAAAAAGCGCATGACGCCTGCTGACTCAGTGTTACGCCCCATCACACCTGAAGAGATAGCATCATACAGGAATACTTATGGCATTGGTGCTAAGCGGTTAAAGAAGCGGAAGCGTGGAAGAAGCAGCGATAGTGACGATGCAAGTCAGCAGCCAGCAAGTAAAAAGTTAGCTGGAGACGTTAGCGTGGTAGTTCAACATTGTGCGTCATGCATCTCTGGGATAATTAACAGATTCTAACCCTGAATTACAGATAATGCTCGACCCGACATTGGAGTCAAACAGCGACTGGACTCTCCTATCATCGGTCTTAAGAATTTCAACAATTGGGTCAAGTCCATTCTGATCACACGGTTTGCACATCCTGCTCTTGCTGCGAGTCCGATGAATCGTGGAAAGGGGAACGCAGGGAAGGTGCTCGACATGGGATGTGGGAAAGGCGGAGACCTAAGCAAATGGAGTAAAGCTAAAATCAGAGAATATATGGGTGTCGGTGAGTAGACATACTCGAGCATGTTCGCTGCGTGAACTAAATCCAGCTGCAGATATTGCTGCCAACTCCGTTGCACAAGCACACGGTCGCTGGAAAAGCATGCGACACGCACGATTTGATGCTACCTTTGCGGCATTGGACTGTTATACGGAATCTCTATCCCAAGGATTCCCTCCTGCAAAACTCGTATCACCGTTTGACGTTGTTTCGATGCAATTCTGCATGCATTATGCTTTTGAAACGATTCAGAAAGCCCGTGTCATGCTCGACAATGTTAGTCGATGGCTCAGACCTGGCGGGATCTTCCTCGGCACAATACCAAATTCTGAGCAGCTACTGTACGTATAGCTCGTTTGCATTCTCGGATGTCGGAACCTGAAACTGCCTACTTCAGCCAACGCTTAGATGAATTGCCCCAAGATGCGGAAGAATTATCCTTCGGCAATTCGGTATACAAGATTCGGTTTGACGAACGGAAGAAGAGGCCAGTGTTCGGCCATAAATACTGGTTCTATCTGCAAGATGCCGTGGAGAATGTACCCGAATACATAGTGCGGTGGGAAAACTTTGTCGAGTGCGTTTCCCCTTTAATCCTTTAATTATGTATGATTCGCTAATTTTTATCTGACTACAGGATGGCCAAGGAATATGGCTTAATCTTGAAGTACAAAGAAGAGTTCCACGGCATATTTGAAGAGCATCAGGATGATCCGGAATTTGGTGACCTGATGGTCCGCATGAATGTTGTTGACACAAATGGCGAAAGCTCTATGGACGAAGATCAGTGGGAAGCAGCAAGTAAGTCAGGACTTCTCGAACCGCGTTAGAGATTAACAAATCTCCGCTCAGATATTTATATCGCCTTTGCGTTTGAGAAGAGTTCATGAAAGTTTTCGCCTATTGCTCTATCTTAGTCACACATAATCGTTCACTTATTCGGGGTCCAGACCGGTTCAATGCAAAGAATGTTTAAATTGCTATGTGCAACCCGCGCCGTATATACATCATCATCTGAATGTGCAGACGGATACCGCGAGAACAAGGATGATATCCAGAGATAAGAAATATAGTAATTACAATGAAGGTGGAGCAAGAGATAACAGAAGGCAGCCGCATGCAGAAGGGAATTAGTGCACAAAATACTCTACTCCTGACCGAACCCAACCGTTTCCCTGCGTGTTATGTGAGTAAAAATATCCAATGAATACCAGCGAGGGGACTCACTCTACAGCTAGAGTCAACTTATGCTCCAAGCTCGCATAATCCTTATATGGAGGCAAGTCAATGCGGTTGAAACATGTGTGACTCTTCGGCAATTGAGAGGGATCCCCAGATTTCTCTATCGTAAATCTCCGAGGACCGTCGCTTCCTTGCAAATCCTTGAATCCGTTGACCGGGATACGACTATCACGAGTGTGAGGCGTGTTCCGAGCCCATAGTGATGACGAGACTTACGATGTACCAGTCGCAAATTGCAGGAGGCGAGACTTCCGCTCAGGAGGCCAACTGCGAACACATTTCCAGAACCATTGAATTACTTCGTCGTTCATCTCGTATCCACGGTAGTCGGTGAACTTTGTCCAATCATCACTGGACAAATTCTGTCAGTGACATATACTGAACAGGCGAAGATAGCAAAACGTACACGTCGATCTCTGACATTCCGCCGATCAGTAGCTCAAGTTCACGTTCGTCGAAGACCGTGATGAGATCCTGAGGGATCAATTCACTGAATCCGGACATGAAGGCCTCAAACTGCTCTTTGACGCGCTTGGAAATACGATACTCGACGACCGCCTCGACGTAGTCCTTCTTGTTGTCCTGCGTGACCTCCACGTCTGCGCCGCCTGGCTTGAGCTCGATAGTGACCATCTCGCCAAAACGCTCTTCCGTGGTGGTGAAGGTCTCGTCGATGATGTCCGTAATGTCATTATCGCTGTTGTCGATGTCAATTAAGATATGACTTGCAGGGTCATGAATACGTACAGCATCCAGGTCATTCCGCGATGCAGCTCCGCATCAACACTCTCCAAATCTCCCAGGGTAACTTTCTTCTTCAAAATCATCTTGTAGAAGCTGACAATGAAGTAGGCATCCAAGAAACGACGATGGAAAATACCCAAGCCCAAGCACCGCCCAATGAACTTGAAGTAGTTCAAGTGCTCCGGGTTGACACCAGACGCTGGGTTGATCTGCAGCGTGTAGTTATCATGGGCTGAGTACTCGAAGAGACAGTAGAAGGGGTTGAACATCTCGTGTGAGAGCAAGAAGAAAAATTCTCTGCGCGGCGCTATCAATATATATATACACACTTCAGTTCAAAATAAGAACGTACCTTGATAAACCTCCATAATCCAATCCATCTTCACCGTCGAACTTGATCATTAATCTCTTCTTCAAGTCATTGGGCGTCTGCCTCATGATCTCCGCGTAACTGTCTTCGAATATGTGATTTCTCCGAATCTTGATTTGACAGTTACCAGGTTGTGCGCGCATAGCAGGTTGACTCCGGAAGTAGATGAGTTTCCTCCTGAAGTCACGCTTATATTGTGGCACGTTAGAATCCAAGGTTGATGGTAGCCGAGGGTCGTCCCATGTAGTGGTCTTCGTGTTGTGGTCAACAAAGTAAACACGGGCGGTGGAGGTGAGTCGCATCTCCCATCCGGAAGGCAAGGGGCCAAGCTGCGAGATGGTTTGAGGTTGTAAAGTGTTGTTCTGACCATTAGGGCCCATGACACGAATGATAGTCTGCCGGCGAGGATCGACCCATGTTGTTGTACGTGTGTTGTGGTCGACGTAATATGGACGCCCTTCTGGTGTGTATCGTTCTTCCCAGCCAGCAGGCAGAGTGCCGCTGCCGGCCGTCGTTGCGCCGGTACCAGCTCCGATGGCGCCTGCAGCCGCGCCTGCCGCTGCGGGTGCCGCTGCAGTTGCCGCAGATGCTGCCGCCGCCGCCGCGGGCGTAGGCGTGCCACCTGCACTATTTCCTCGATAGACTGCCGGAGGATTGTTGTTAGCCTCGAGAAGATCATCAGCCAAGATTCGGCGAGAGTGTTGATCGCGTGCAGCATTGGTCTCCCCCTCCTGCGCGTTATTGTTGACAGCCTGGCTCGCAGACGGCCTAGTCCAGGTTGTGCTTCTGGTATTATGGTCAACATAGTAAGTTCGCCCCAAGGGGTCAATACGGCGCTCCCAGTTTTCTGGGAGAGGCCCAAATTGGTCAACATTGGGATTGAAGTTGCGCATTTGCTGAGAGTTGTTCGTTGCAGCGCCGACTGACGTGGGCGCTGTGGTAACACCTTGCGGAGTCACTTGAGGAATTGTAGGGTTGGTGCCGCTCACGGGCCGCGATTGGGGCCGCGAAGCAGATTGCTGCTCAACTTCGGGGCTACCACCAGCCGATGGTGCTAGATTGGGTGTAGGCATCGTTATCGAGGCACTGCTGGCACTATCTGTGGTTGTGGCGTGAGAGCTAGGGGTACGGGATAGTCCGGCACTTGCAGTACCACCTGCGGCGTTGGCGGTGAGTGCGAGGGCTGAGTCATTCTCACCGCCACTAAGACCCATGTTGGCAAAGGCAGTAGTAACGCCGTTGACTTGCGATGGTCCAGGGTTGGTGATTGGCGCTTGAATGTTGGTGGAAAGATAGATAATTAGTTTTCCGTGAACGATGAGATTGTCGTTGGACCGTTTCAGATCCAAGGTCAGCATTTCTGCGCAGGCAAATTAAGTTCCCCAGCTGTACTCGAGGTCACGAAAGATTTGCACGCACCATGGCCATCCAACTCTAGATCAAGAACATCGCTGACTCGAACGTTCACTACACCCAGGAATCCCTGATCCCTCCTTTTGAACTTACGCTGGTCAAAGATCTGGACCGCAACAACGGACGAATCCTTGACGTTGCTATGTCAAACTTGGTAAGAAAACATTGCGCGCCGGCGATAGGCTTGTGAAGCTTACATATCAAAGCTCTCATTCCAGTAGGGGTTCAATGTTTTCTTCATAACACTAGTGGTGTGCGTCTGCTCGGCGTCCACTGTGATGACGGCAAAAGGATCGGGCAGGCGGAAGACATCTCGCTTGGACAGTCCATCCGCAGCGACAACTTTGATACACGTGTCAGAGCAGTAGAGCCTATGGCAGGATTCAAGACATACCAGTGATTCTGATCTTGCTGTTTCGACTTGGAAAGCGTTCAGTTTATGTGTCTCAAGTTGACCAAGTACAGCAAACTCACGGAGGTGCAGCTGCCATCGTGACCCAGTAGCTTTATGACCTGATTATCAAGCAGGAGGCCAGTCAACCGGACTGACAGTGTATTTTATGATGAACTCTTGCGGTGACGAACAGGAGTGTAGAGTGGCGGTATAAGTACTGGTACCCTGAGGGCAAGGGGAAGAGAAACGACTAACGGCCGCACAGCTTTACCCAAGCAAGGCACATGTAAGTAGCACGGGCCTTTTGTGGTGGCACTGGTTATTTACACTGACAAAATTTACAATATTAATGCTGTATTTTCCAGTGCACGACCACATGTACATTATTTATGTATCAGCTGGAAAGATACTCCGTGCATCGATATTTATCTTCTGCGGAATCGCAACGTCCAAGTGGAAACTATATCTTGGGGTCTCGTTGAAACTTTGCTGCGCCGCAGGCGATGAGTTCATTTTAGCCAACCCTGCCGCGGTCACGAACTCTGCTTTAATGGGAGTAGCCAAATCTGAGCTATGAATCTTGATCATGGAGGGTCTGTGTGCAGCGGTCACCGTGCCCGTATGGAGGTCCAAGGGGTCGGGCCCCTGAGGAATACGAGGGGTAGATCCAGACGATGGTGTATCCTTGAAGGGGTTGGAGCCAAGGTCGGCCCTAAGCTCAGAGACAAGAACATCTTGCAAGCTGACTCGATTTACTGGTGCCAGATTGCTTTTGACCTCGAAAGAATTACACCTCGAAGTGTAGGGCGGAGGAAGGAGCATCCCACTCTTACTCGAAGTTCCATCGAACGAGGCATTTCTTGACAGGTGTTGATCGTATCTCACATTTGTGCGGTCAGGGAGAGGATCGCTGCGCATCCGATTGTAAATGGGCAAGTTGAAATGCAAAACGTCGACCTGTCTGCTCGCGTGCGATGCTGGCGCGTCGCCTTCGTGCGCTTGCGCACTACTATCGCGTTTCTTCTGCATAAGGGAAAGTCGCATTTTGATTAGGAAAGGGTAGTAGATTACGCGGCTTGGGAGTTCGTGGTCGTAGTGATCAAAGAAGAAAGAGATGTAGCGCACAAGTTTCCAGGAGCCCCTAATCCCTTCCAAGTGTCCCTCGTCTCCCCCCGTCCGACAGCCAAACATCACGTGACCTGCCGCGTCACTTCAATCACTGACCCAAACCCGCTGCAAGCAGAGTACTCTACGCGCCCTGCTCTCCTTTTCTTTTAAAAAATATATACAGCTAACCCTAACTCTACCCACTAACCTAACCACTAACCCTAACCCCTAACCCCTAACCCTAACCACTAACCACTAACCTAACCTCCTAACCCTAACGGCCTCGCTAACGCTCGGCGGGGTACTGCGTGCAAGGCTGCATCATGATGTCTTTCCTCACACAAACTCTAACATGCTGAAAAATAGTGTTAAAGCCTCCCAGCGACGTCCCTGCTCGCCAGTGATTACCATGTAATTAAAAATCTACAAGAATGGTAATAAATAAAATAAAATAAAAAAACTGGTATCAGAGGGATTCGAACACCGCGGGAATCACCAATCAACAACGCATACAACTACAGCAAGAGGTCCATAAATACCTAGTGATTGACAGCAATAGATTGTGCCTATCACACGTGGTTCGATCATCCACCTTTATAAGGAAATATTACGTTATTTGTTGTCATGTCGGATGGGGGGAGAGGTGCGCCAGCTATCCCTTCCCGATCCCATTGTATGTCATTTGCAACGTATGCAGTCCTCCCGAAGTGTATCCGTACTTAGTCATTCCCGGAGTAACAGAGGCCAATGATGACGATAAAAGGATCGATACCAGATGGTGATGACCAGTTATGACCGATACGAGTTATAGTACTTCATTTCCTTGCGTGCGTGCGTGCGTGCGTGCCCTGAGGAAACTGGGTCCCGAGCGGTCCGCTTTGCTGTTCCGCTTGATTCCCAAACAAGCACGCAAATGGCAGCCCTGTGCGATGATACATAAAGCTGGAGGGGCCCTGACAGGATGGAGGGCTGGAGCAGGAGTGTCATGCCGCTTATAGGTGAGGCGGCTATCGGGGGAACCCGAGTACTGACTGCAGTACTTGTATAATGTAACTCAAAACATCATAATAGCACCTCTTCCTTCAATTTACACCTGCTTACATTCTTGGACCAATCCTACATCATGTCCCCCACGATTGAGTCCCCGCTGAATACCGTGAATCTGCCCTGTCCGCCAACGTCTCTACTTCAGATACTGAATTTGATGTAGGCACACCAGCATGTCCAGAATAGTGAGGAGTTCGAAGCTCAAGGCCTCTTAATACCTGCGGCGGAGGAGCACCGCAAGGCTGCTGAGGCCTTCCAAATGTGTATTGAGCAGTCAAACGATGAACAGGTGCGCCCTGATGCCCTGATGCCCCTATGTGATCTGGAAACCAATGAACCCTCGATCGCAGCACAAACGGACTGTGCGCATGCTCTTCAACGAGCAGGTCAAAGTAGAAAAGGAGCTTCGGCGCAAGATTGATAAGCTCCGCACAGAGAACAAAGATCCATCATTACCCCAGAAACCTGCGTATGCACAACCCCATGGCATTCCCGCCACTCAAAGCTTTGACATGGGCACTCACTCGCCACGAGCTGTACCATCCCCGCCACCATATGCTCGTGGGCGCATGATGGACTCTAATGCCACTGTGGATGAGTCATTCATGGTTTTGGGTGGTCGTGTACGTGCCTCTATCCGTTTCTGTTATACACTGATTCTGATTGGCCAACCCCTTGGCGCAGTCCGATCCTGGCGACGACTTTGCGAAGTTCTGGGACCGAATGCAGGCTATGCAAGACATGCTTGAGCAACCTTTAGCAGTGGCCTTTGCCACCGCACCGCTCGGTGAGGAAGAAAAGCGTAAGAAAGGTGGACGACGAGACGCGAGCTCTAGTAGCGCCGACAGCACAGATATCGACGAGCCTATAAGCGCACGTTTTGCGCGAAAGATTGGCATGACACGAGCTTCGAAATCAAGAATTCTTGGGGGAGACACAACAAAATCCCACAAGGACAGCCTTGACGAGGAATTTGATGAGGATGTTTTTGCAGATGATAGTAAGTGTTATATGACATGACCATGCAACTATGAGTCTGAACCCTCAACCTATAGATGATGAGCTCTCTGAATCATTTTGTCTCGTACCGGGAGAATCAGAAGCCTCCTCCTCAACTCTCAAAAAGGAGAATGCAGCGCTGAAAGAAAAAATGGAGGCAATGCAGCAACGTCTCGCGCAGGCTGAGCGAGTTTTGCAAATGCGCAAGGATCAAGACATGCAACTGCGCGATAGTATTGTCATGGCTCGTCAGCAAGCCCAGCGCGTGATGGGAGCTTCCATGATGGGTCAACAAGCACGGCCCGGGCAACCGCCATTGGACTTCAGCTCTCTGAACATCAATGTGCCTTCAGTGCCTGCCCCTATCGCGCCTTTAAATCCCGTGCGTGATCGTGAGGTGCCCCAACTGCTTAGAAGAGTCCGGGAGCTAGAGGAGGAGGTACGATCAGTGAAGAGCGAAAACGAGAAGCAGGTCTGTTTTTTGCCACCATCTCAGAAGTGAACGGCTGATGAAACGTTTGCCAACAGAAAGTAATGATTGCCAAATTCCGAGAGCGATGGGAGAAGCTGAAAGAATCGGCGAAAAGAAAGAAGGATGCCAAGGCAGCTGCAGAGTCTATGAAGTCAGGAGTAAGTGAGCGAATAGATGAAGAGCCTGAAGCGGAGGAGGCGGAGACGCAAGCGACATCGTAGATCCGCATGCCAGTGTTGAGGAATTCTATGATCTTCCCATTTGGTTCGTCGAAGCATTGTGTGAATATTATTCTATAATTTCAAAGGAGTGTACATACGCTTACGGAGCTGTTACTTTGGGCACAAATAGTTCGTAATTTACTATTCGGAGAGACGCCACCATGGCACAGAAGTCTCGGTGTGCGGTGTCCCAGCCTGCTTCTCCAGCCGATCGTCCGTTCGCGGATTTGATAGACACATTGAAAGAAATGACTAGATCATTCTCAATTTCTTCATGCGCACTGATCCGCTTGCGTACTGGGAAGAGACCCATAGCAATGCGGACTTCGTCGGGTGGGGCGCCTCTCTGCCTTTGGACGGATTGCGTACCAATAAGAGCAAGTGGGTTAACAACACCAGGATCCAGTGCTTCCATTGCTATCGGGCTGACCATTTCCACCTTATCATCAAGGGCAGAATTGTCATGTGCCAATGCATCAAAATGAAATCTGTAGATTTTAGCAAGCGTGCATATAGATAAGTAAGAACAAGTACCTGATAGCATCTTCACCTTGTTTATCTACACCCTGAAGAATCTCTACGATGACGCTGACATCGTAATTAGGATACAGGAGGAGCTCTTGTGTGTCGGGAATTGGAGGAGCGTTAGGGAGTTCACTAGCCGATGGACATGAGAAAACAGGTTTGAAGCACGGTCATGAGAGGTCATACGCCGCATCAATGAGACTTTCCGGTACTCTGGCGGTTATGGCACCTCCAAAGAGCTCGCGTATAGACATACTGAAGAAACTAAGGTGAAGATTCAGAAGTAATCTTATCCGTCACGTGCCAGCGTTTCGTTGATGGCCTGGCGACGCGAGTCTCGCATGACCTCCTAATTCCCTTTGTGCGCGTCCGTCAACATGACAGATCGTCGTTTCTCTATGATGCCTCCTCCGGATGGACATCCACGATCTAATCTACCAATGCCATCTACTGCTAAGAAGCCTGCTGTCTTCTCGTCATCTACATCCTCGGGCAATAATATGCGAATGTCGTTGTCTGGCCCAGCACGCGGGCCATACCCTGCACCTCCGTCTACAAACCCTAGGCAGTCCATGATGCGGTCGCAGAATACGAATCAATTACTACAGAGCACATCAAAGCTGGGGAAAACCCCGCTGAAAAAGTGAGCACGCATTCAGCATCACCCACTCTACCGCGTCTCAATCATGTCCAATTCACAAAACCCGAAACTCCATTCGTGGATCGTATGGTGTCATTGCGAAATGTCACGACCATGATCCATCGAACTGCGCGTTGAACCATGAGTACTGATCGTGTCATTAGCAGTGCTCGTCGAGGCTCAATCTGGGGAGGAGCTGCCATGGTCGCTCCTTCATCTAGTCAAACCCTCAAAGATCCCAGAAACCTACGTGATAAAGCACTACAAAGCAAGATGCGCCAAGATATTCTCTTATGGCTCCAGGATACGGAATTCAACATCACCATGGCTGTCCTTCGAGATGTTACCGTTAAAGACTTTCGAGAAATATTCTACCATCTCGTGGGGCTCATCGATCCAGGACATCTTTTCAACACTTCCGCACGTTTTGAAGATGAATTCATGCTGTCTTTGAAAGCTTTGAAGTATCCATATGTAAACCAGATAGACGTCAAATGGCTGGTCTCACCGGCCGCCATGCATTCGTGGCCTAGCTTGCTGGGTATGCTCCATTGGTTAGTTGAGATTGCCAAGGTATCTTCAATTTTTTCACTTTTTATAGTTTCCTTATAATACCTCACAGGGACGGCTATACTATCTCGAGAGCGGGCACCACACGCTACAAGACGCTAGTTCGGTGCCCGACGAGTTTGATGACCCCCAACAGCACAGAGCGCTGGCGTGCCAATTCTATAATGATGCTTATGGCGTCTTTCTTGCTGGTTCCGATCTTCCAGAACAACAGAAACAAGCCTTATCGGAGCGATATGGCAAGTGGCTTACAATAGGATGATAACGACGGAGGCTGAGCTATGTATTCTAGCCAAGAAGAATGAACGTGTCAAGACAGACTTGGACGCGAAGATCGCGCGGTTAAACGCGGCAAAGGCAGAACTTGATAGGATTAAGGGATCCAAGGTGCATTTGTTTGCTCGGCTGTTGCTTTCCGTGTTCTGACGAGGTACCCAGGCTCCGATTGTCAAGACTCGCGAACTCAACGAGTCTTTAAAAGACGATCGAAGAAAATTCTTAGAAGTCGTGAACAAATTTGAGCAAAGGAAACAAAAGCTCATTGAGCAAATAGCGGAAAAGAAAGCAGATTTAGGCCTCTGGAGTAAGCTCAGTGTCTGCTCTATCTATGAAGAGAGAGGCTAATATGATACCCAGCCAAGAATCTTGAGCAACTGCGCGGGGAGCAAGGCAAACTTACGGACATTGTCAAGACGCAGAACCTATCGCCCGAGGAAGTGATCCAGATGAATACAGATCATGAAAACTTATCACGAAACCTCGAAGATTTGAAGCACAAGATTTCAGAAGTGCTCAAAACGATCATGTCCCTCGAGGTCACAGTGGCTCGTCGAGCGGCTGCCGCAGAAGAAGCGTTGGACTTGTACACCAACCTTTTGTCCTCATTGGGACTTTTCCCGCCTCTTCCTCCGCCCTTAGAGCATATTGATCTCACCCTAGAATTGAATACGGCCGCTTCTAACACGCAAGCTCTACTCTCTGGCGAGGATATTCGCGATGTTGTAAAACCCACTTTGAGTGAAATTGCAGACTCAAAGAGAAAAGAACGCGCGGGGATCGAGAACGAACGCATCAAGCTTGACAATGAGCTCGATCAACTTACCGTGGACTGTGAGAATGTAGATGAGGGGGTTGTTGAGATGGAGAAGAAAGTGGTGGGATTGAATGAGCAGGCAGATGACTTGCGTGATGTAGGTGTCCAACGATGTAATATATCCATACCGGCTGATCATTTGAACCGTTTAGGCTGCGCAACAAGAGAGTCTAGTGAGCAGTCAAGAAGCAGCACGTTTGGAGCGAGAGCTTGCGCAGGCCAGGACCAACGCCATGGCGAATGGAGTGGGCGTCAAATCTCGTTTACAGGCACTGCAGTTCATGTAGGTTTAAGCCTGGTCCGTCTTCGCTTCCACGCTCACTGTTGGATTGCAGTTACCGCGAACAGGTGGAGAAAGTAAACAAGTTGCGTGATGAGACTGTTCGGGCCATTATCAAGAATAGCAACGATATTGCCGTCTTCAAGGAAGAGGTCTCGCAGCAGTTGAAAGCCGTCAA
>JACXVL010000342.1:43317-56835 GCA_014898675.1 Athelia sp. TMB
ATGTCAACATCAATTCTATTAGGCGTTCGCGATAGCCCTTTTGGCTTCCAGGCTTCTGTCCTCTTTCAGATTCCGCTTGGACAGATTTCAAGTTACGGCATTTCCGGCCCTTCAAAGGTTCTCGAGCCCAAAATCCTTCGACCACTTCACTTGCTCTCATGATTAGACAAAATGGCGACGATCTGGAGGACGACTTTGTTCCCGATGACCTTGTGGCTCTTTCCGAAGACGAAAATGAAAACGATGTGCAGGAGCTTCTGATTCCCGACGAGGATGCCGTAGAGGACGATGCTCAGGCTAAGGTCAAGGCTGAAGGTGATCAGGCGAAGAAAAGAAAACGGAGAGAGAAGGAAAAAGAGAGGAAGACAAAGGTGCGCTTCATGCTTCATGCTTCGATATGCACTGAGCATTGCAATAGAAACGAAAATTGGCCGAGTCTACAGCGGATGCCCTGCCGGGCCAGTCCATCACGGCGCAACCGCCTGCTGACCTGCAGGGGTATATTGCCGCGATGCAGGCAAAGACTTTTTCAACAATGTCTGCACTGGAGCTCGAGGATGTCTGCATACCTGGTATGTTGACCACAGCGCACTGAATCGGGTGCACATGCTCAGCATCTTCAGGTAGAGGGTTCCATAGCGGATACGACGATATGGACTGGTCCTCGGACACTCGATCACCTAGTGGACTTTATAGCTACAGGTATGCGAGCAATAATATATTTTCTACTCGAAGCTAACTAAATGGCCATTGCAAAGCGCTGCCTACCCTTCGCACGCGACTATCTCAGAAATCCAAGTCTAACGGCGCCCCAACGTTACTCTTCGTGACTGGGGCTGCATTGCGTGTGGCAGATGTAACCCGGGTATTGAAGGATAAACAACTGCGGGGCGAGAAGGGTGGCGAGGTTGCAAAACTTTTCGCGAAACATTTCAAGCTAGCCGAGCATGTCACGTATCTGAAGCGAACGAAGGTTGGTGCAGCGGTGGGCACTCCAGGCAGAATCGGAAAACTGCTTTGCGAGACAGGTGAGTCTGCACTCGTACTGTTTGTCGGATCCCAAACTGATGTTTGGTCAGATGCGCTATCGTTGCCAGCGCTTACCCATATCATGCTTGATGTGACATTTCAAGATGCCAAGAAGCGCAGCTTGTTAGACATTCCAGAGACGCGCGACGAAGTCTTCAAGACCGTTCTGGGTGGAGAAAAAATGAGAGAGGCCATCAAGGAAGGCAAAGTTCAGGTGGTATTGTTTTAGACTCGCATTGACGAGATATATTATGTGTACTGTGTGGTGATGTGCGATGTAACAATGAGATAGAATGCTGTATGATGACACGGACTAATAACCCTTGGGATTTACCCTGAGAGTTAACTGAAAGAGGTCAGTGCTCTGCGAAGAAAAGCGGCACCTGCACTTACTCTTGTCCACTTGGGCACCTTGTGAATTCCTTTTCGATATCCCGGGGTAGTTGAAGAGAATGTCGTGTACTTGTCTCTCGCATGCATCTCGTGCTCCTTGGGTAATTCAAGGGCTCTCGTCTAACAAATAGTCAGCCAAGCGCAGATATCAACCGAATAGAAGAGACCCACCAAAGCATGACATTCGACACCACTGGCCCTAACAGCTTCTATAACGGCGTCTACTTTCTTCAGTCTGTCGCGAGCATTGGCCTTACGAGTGGGAGACAGTTTCCAAGGCGTTTTCCTAAAGATAGACGTTATTGTGAAGACCAAGGCATACATGAAACCACGGTAAATACCATAGGAGTCCACCGAGGCTTACGCTGGAAGGTCTCATTGGAAGTTTCGCGTCAGTGGTCGAGGTGCAAGATGACTTCGGAGGCTGAAGCGCTCGCGAAGTTTCTGTCGCGCGCCAAACCAGCAGTACGGTGCACGTATTCTTACCTCTTCACCTCAAACAAGCCGACACCATGGCTGTCGCTATTCAGCAAATGCCTGTACTTAACGGTCATACCAACGGAGATGTGGATATGGACGAAATGGCAAGCCACGCCAGGTTCACCAGTGGCCTTATTCTGCCCCCGCCGGAGATCAAATGTGCGTGCACAATCCTTCGTTTGCGCTTCATACCCCCTGACTTTTTATGTGCTGCAGCTGTAATCGACAGAACAGCTCTCTTTGTTGCCAAATCCGCCAATCCTCCTCAATTCGAGGACAAGATCCGGGAGAACCAACGCTCTGATCCTAAGTTCTCCTTCCTCAATCCGGCAGACCCATATCATGCATACTATCGCAACAGAATGGACAAAATTTCAGCCGGTGATATGGGAGACGAGGCATCTGGAGAAAAGGATGGGAAAGCCGAAGGCGAAGCGGAAGCAGCACCTGCCGCCCCAGTGGACATTGGACTGGAGCCGCCGACCCCCGAATTCATTATGGACTTGCCGAATATCAGCGCTAGTGACTTGGACATCATGAAACTGACGGCTCTCTTCACTGCGCGTCGTGGTCGTAACTTCCTTGCCACCCTGTCGGCACGCGAAGGCCGCAACTATCAATTTGACTTCTTGCGCCCTCAGCACTCGCTTTTTGGCTACTTCAACCGCATGGTGGAGCAATATGCTAGGATCATCAGCCCTCCGAAAGAGGTGCTGGAACAGCTACAGAAACAGACCGAGGAAGGCGCCCGTTGGCGGATGCTTGAGCTCGCGCGGAAACATGCGAAGTGGGAACATAATAAACGCGAACAGGACAAGAAGCGGAAAGACGACCAGGAGGCAGAGAAAAGTGAGTATGCGTAGTTCATGTATATCATATCAGCGACTAATACATTTCATCCAGTCGCGTTTGCTGAAATTGATTGGAATGACTATGCAATCGTGCAGACCATCGAATTCACTGCCGCTGACGCCAACTCCGAATTACCACCTCCCATGAGCGTTCAAGAAGTAGAAAACATGACCCTCACACAAAAGAGGATGGCAGCTATGATTATGGAGGATACTTCTGGGGATGTCGAGGCTCTCCGTGCTCAGCAGGCTGCTGCTGAAGCTGCAGCAGCTGCGGGGGTGGGCAGTGCTGGTATCGCAGACGAAGATGCTACCATGGACCAAAGTGATGACGAGGACGATGCTGCAATTGTCAGAAGGAAACGTGAGCAAGAGGAGAGGGAGAAGGAGATTGAACGCGCGAGAGCTATTCAAGCTAACTCTGTCAATGCATCTGGCCCCATGAAAATCAGGACCGACTATGTGCCAAAACGTGAAGCACTCTCTTACATTCTGAACTGCCTTTACTGACTCTTATCTCTTTAGTTGGTGCTAAGAAGGGTGCAGCAATGACAACATGTACCATCTGTGGTCAGCAAATAGCTGTCGACGAACTGGATGAGCACATGCGAATCGAATTACTTGACCCCAAGTGGAAGTCTCAGCGCGACATCCTTGAAGGACGCAAAGCGCAGGCTTCAGAATTGCAGCGCGGTGCGAATGTTGTCTCATCGCTCAAAAATCTTGCTCGCAGCCGTGTGGACATCTTCGGCGGAGAGGCGGACGAGGAAAAACGCAAGCGTCAGGAGGAAGAGGAGAGGGAGAGGCGGAAGGAAAGGGAAAAGGTTGTTTGGGACGGACACACATCCTCGAAAGAGAATACCGTCAACAAATTCCAGACCAACGTCAACTTCGACGAACAAATTGCTGCTATTCATCGTGCAAAGGGCCTAGGACCGTACGTCGCATGACTGCCCCGTTCCAACAGGTACTCACAATTTCTTCACAGAGAAGCTGCTGGAGCAATCGGTCCGGGCATTGGACCAGCCGCAGCGCCAGCGCCCATGACCGGATTACCACCCGCACCAGCGTCGCTGCCAGCTGTCCCACAAGCTTCCAGTTCAGGGCAGTACTCAGCCGCGACGGTCTCGTCCGGACCTCAGCCAGCCTCGATGTTTGGCCAGCCGACACCTGTCATGCTCCCACCCCTTCACTATCAGGGCTTGGATGCAGCCCAGCCTTTCGGATATCAACCAGCCGCCCCCGGAAGCACCGCCACGCCCCCTGGCATGCACCCGTCCAGAATAGCTGCCCTGGCGGCCGGTGGGGCTGCCCCGCAGGCAGGCACAGTGCGGAGCGCTGATGAGATGGAGGGAGGGGAAGGTCAACCTCCGGCCAAACGCCAAAAGATTGCCAAGCTGCCCGGTGGCCAATATTACCCGGAAGCAGACTGGATCGCCATGCATCCCGTGAGTTACCCTACATTTTTAAGTGACCCTATGGCGTCGCTAACTTGCCCGATAGTATCCAATATCATTACAGGTGCAATTGCCCAACGATCCCTCGAGACCGGAGTGGAAGCTTGATGGTACTGTAGTTACCATCCCCGACCTCCCACTCAACCTGCTCGTGTCCACGGTGCGTGAGCGGATCTTACAGCACACCGGCAGTGGTGTGCCTGCGTCGAGAATGCGGCTGGCATATGCTGGGAAGATGTTGACCAACGCAAACTCAATCGCAAGCTTCAATCTGGAAGATGAGGATTTGCTGGTTCTTAGTTTGAGCGAGGCCAGGAGAAGATAGTGCGCGGAGGAGTCATGGTGTGTTTTGTATTGCCTTCTTGTTATTGAACCGATGCATACCTTCATTAATCACGGTATGACCCGAGTGCATGTGCGATTGTATAATATCAACAGCAACCTCAACAGCGTCGTTAGCGAGGATTATTTACGGTGATCCAATTTTAAATTATGCCCGTGCCGCCCGACAGATTCCTGCAATGATCAATGGCAGGCACGCATTATGGGCTATCAGCGCTCCCCTAGCACGCTGCGATCAACGTCTAGGAACCAGATCAAGGCAACGGTGGGCAACTGTACCTGCCAACCTACTTGTGTGCTTGGGTATTAACCCGTAAATTCTCTATGAAGGGTTGAAATGTCCGGCTGGCCACCGTATTCACTCCGTTGACCACATGTGAGACTCGACGATTTACACTCACTTTTGCTCTGTTTTTTGTAAAGGATATAAATGTCGATATTGCGCCACGGTGATAGTCAGTTGTTTTCGTGCTTGCTGAGGCTTGCTGCGCGATAATTTCAACCGTGGTATTCTTCGCGTCATAAATGTAGGGCTTGCCACTCCCGATTCGGATAAATGAACGACAGCTTGGCGTTTGTGGCAACTGGTTCCTATCCGTCTGGTTCCTGCTCCGATGCACCACCGCCATCGCACCGATACATCCACATGCTCGACAAGGTAACACGAACCTTCCGAGGGAACTGAAAAATAGATAATTGCAGTCGGCAGATCGAACATCGAGCTCCCTTCTCAAACAGGCAGGCAACATGCTTTGCTGAGTTTAGATCTGTGCCCCGGAAATCGCACACGTTGTGAGGAGCTGTCGCAGCTGACCCCGTCCTGTGAGCGCCCCGGAAATTAGTGGGAGAGAATGTATGGGGAATCGTGGATCATGGTACTCGAGGGTTCCGCCTGACTGCGCGGCCGAACAATCGCTTAGTGGCACATCGCAGATCCCTCACACAGCTGCCATGGGAGGGAAGCAACCTCCACATGTATAGCCCGACGTACATCGGATTCCCCAGCGAGCTTAGTGTAGGCTTCGTGGCTGATTGATATGCAGATGCGGCTGTGGGATTAACTGTTCAGACATGTCTGAAGATGGGTGGCGTGTGGCAGGACGCGATCGGCCATCCGCGTTACCGCGGGAGGCGGGCCGCGGATCAGGCGGCGGTAGACGTGCATGGCGCATTAGACAAACGTGGTCATGTAGAGGAACAGGAGGGAACAGGGAGCGCACAGGGGCGCGTCAATAATTCTTTACAACCTGGGCAGCCGGATTGCTTGGCGCTCTAAGGATCATGAATTCAAGGGGTGATTGGAAATAGCATATCGATCATAGGTACGAATAATCTGAATGTACGTGGATATTACTACTGCTTTTGTTGTTCGTGGCAGGCTATGGTAGGTGGTGGGCCCTCCGGATCAGGAATAGGCAAGAATGCGGGGACTGTGGCGGTAAGAGGGAAGATGGGGAATGCGAAATGCAACCGATAACACGAAAAAATGCCCAGAAATGAAATGATGCGAAACGAAAACAATGCGGCGAGAATGCGATGCGGAGTGTATGCGGTGAGGATGTGAAAATGATGATGGAAAAGTGCCCAAGAAAAGATTGAATGGAAACACGACTGCACCCATGTAGTTTGGTGCCTTCTCTGCCCTATAATGATAACGAAAAGCCCTCGTAAAACCCGAAAAGAAATAAATGCGCTGTTGGAGCGGCGGGATCATGGCGACACTGTGGCGATCGAGTTGTGGAGCAACCAAGTGCTGTCGGACTTCGATCGGGAATAAGGCATGGCGGCCTGTGCGCGGTGGAGCCATGTCGGCGACGTCTTGGCAGGCACTGTGGCCTTGGGAAGGCGCCTCCTAACCAAGGGTGGGCTGGACATGGAGTCTGCGTCCTGGCTGCGTTGCTCGAGCCGCTGCTTCTCCCTGCTTCTACCTCTCGCAGCTGCTCTCTCCTCGTCCGACGTCCTCCTGACCACCACTACCATCCCTGAGAGTATAGATCGCGCCGCACCGAGTGGCATTTTCACGCCCTCGGAGTGATCCCATGATAAGGGGATTGTGTCTCGCAGCCACTCTTCGTCTTCTTGCGTCGGTAGGATAGGATTGGAGATGACTCTCCGGAATATGCTGTGCGGCGATGTGAGATGCGGCGAGTGCGCGAGTGATGGTGGGACTGGGATGGGCGCGAGTGGCTTTTGGCGCATCGTCTGGCGCAGCGAGCGCGTGCGGCTCACTCCAGAGCTGCTGCTGATAGACGCGACAGAGGAGACTGGTCGCGAGCGAGGGCGTTCAGATGTCGGCGAGGATGTATGCGACATGGGGAACAAAGCCAGAGGCACAGAGGGGAAGAAGATTGTGGTGGGATGTCAACAGCCAAATAAATAAGTCTTTCACAGTTCACACCAGCATCGCATCGCGCAGGTATTGTGGCCGTGTGCCGAAGCGCAGTAAGGCAAAGCGATTTGAGTTCTGACCAATTTAGATGCCACGCTATATCAGGGTATATCCTAAATCCGTCCAATCGCAGATCTTCTATCTTACAACAAATCATGGTAATTTACAAGACAAGGAGGAAATCAGATGGTTCTATACCAATCTGCGACACACCAACGCCACCGCCAATACCAAAAGGAGAGCGATTGCAGAATCCACTGTCTTGACCGAACGTGTCGTAGAAGTGGTCAATACGATTGGCGAGTGTACATGCGGTGGCGAAGCGGAAGATGCGGGCTCTGAGTGGGAGCTAACCATAGTTTGCGCCGATCCTGCGACGGTTGGCGAATGCTGAGATGCGGCCGCCTCAGCAACGGAGACAACCACCGGAGATGCCGCTTGCCCTGCTTCTTCCAATTCCGGAGTCGGCGGACCGGAACGGGAGGTATCGACAGCGCCGGAATCGATGTCGATCGGAGATGTCCCATTGGTGGCTGTCGCGGCAAGTCGGAGGATAGAGGGATCTTCTTCCGCTGTATCACTGGGGGCAGATGCAACAGCGCTGCTGCTAGAATCGCCGGTTGCAGGGGGGTCCGGGAGTGCTTCAAGGTTCGTATGTTGGCAGTGAGGGCAGATCCACTCTCTTGATCTGGTGCGAAACGCATTAGTGAGCAGATGAGATCCGGGGGTAGGGTTACAGCAAGGGTACGACCGGTGACTCACAACGTTGCCAATCTCTTGCGCTCAGAAACGGGATACTCTATCGAACCCACGCCGGCCGCCGCTTGGCCCTTCAAGGGGAAGAACCCCTGAAGCCCAATGATGGCTTAGTGTAGAGATCTGTCAGTGCGGGTTTGAGGGACAGTGCTCAAAATCCGCACCTGTTCGCACACCCCAAGCAGGTTGCCACAGCTCCTCATGATCTGTTCCCAGATAGTAAGTTTCCTGCATGACCGAGCATCGACCGTGATTACATACAGCTGGTAAAGCTAATGCATATCTGTGCGCCCAATCAGCGATGGTACTTTTAGGTTTAGCACAATCACATTAATTGGCTATCCAGATCCGGTTCGGCGCACCTTTGTGTTCAGCTCAAAGCGGCCGTTTGGCGTGAGCATCATGATAGAGGGCGGACGGAACGGGTACTCGGCCGGCAGGAGTATTCTAAAGTGGTAGAGCCCCCCTTCGAACTCTGTGCCTGCAGGACCTCTCACAGTGCAGTGCCATTCCTGGTCCCGAGGCGGTTAGCCGGCGTAGAAGGCACGATAAGCTCGGCGACCCACAAATATATCGTCCTAAGCGAGCGAGTGACCGTCAGATCCAGTGCAGGGGCGTGGAGATAAGGACGCACCTCTAAGGGAGCACCCGAGTAGTCTGTGCACGGGTCGTTGGCAAGCTCGCGAGCTTCCTGCATGATACGCTTCACCGCTAGAGGAGAGCACGCCCTGTTAGGTCATTGGACGCTGCTACTGCGGCGCATTGCCACTTGCCAGAGTTATTCTTGTTCAAAGCAGCCATTGTAGGAGCCACGGGCCTGATTCAAGTAAAATGAGAGATAGAGATGTACTAGATATGAAGATGAGAGCAGGTGATATGTGACAATGAGCCACGTCGCTGGTGGTGACGCCGCAGTTAGCGCTCGCGGAGTTTCAATTCGAGGAACGGGCGAAATTTCGCGTTGGCAGTCGCGATCGCCCGACGTCTTCCACACATGCATATCAAGAACCTCAAAGTCAGACCGCGCAAAAGTGTGTGAACATACGCATATATTCTGCCGCTCTTACTGACCACCCTTCAGACGCGACGCCAAGCATATGCTCAGCGCAGTTGACAGCTATGCTGGGCTGTATGGCGGCGACGGGGGACTTGCACTCGACGACAACATGTGCAGACGCAGCCTCACAGCTGTTTAATTGCATGCGAACCACGGTGCGTGCCCTTCTCTCGCGTCTTAGGCCCAAGAGCTGACAGAATTGTGTCTCAGTCCATACCTGGCAAGCGACCACGCTCTTCAATTAACTACCATCTCGCACGGCTGGGCAAGACCCTCAAATAGACCTATTGTATATTCCGCTATTCATAATCCTTTTTTGCTGGACTGAGATTTGGGAATGACCCCTTCGTGGAGAGCGGTTGGGTTGCCATTTGCTGTGTTGTGGGACTAAATGGAAGGTGCGTTTGGCTTGTTTTAATTGCTTCAATCTATATGGGTTCTTCCGACAGCCCGATGCTTGGACTTCGCTGCAGCATTGCCTTTCAGTCAGCTCTTTGATCCCCGCCCTGGAAGACACCCCATTTCTGTCTGAATGGGCAAATTGTGAACCAAGAGCGCCCCTTCCGAGATGTTGTATCTGTCACCATGCTTCTTTTGTGCCTTTCTTTCTCAGGAGCTGCATCTTGTTATCCAATCTCCGGATATGTCAGCGAATCATCCAGCTACTGTCATGAGACGCTGTGGCTTCTTGATAATTCGAAGCAGTATCTTCAACAACCAATGTTCGAAAGCGCAAGTCTCAACTTTGTGCTTTTGTATATTCACCTTACTACCCATGACCCTTTTAACATTACGCAGCGCAAAGGCTGGCTGCACATCGTCATACCAGCTTCTATGTCGAGGACTTGTTACGAAACCTAAAGTCGGGATATTCTGGGATTTTGGTAAGCAAAAATAGGTGGAGTGGATTGCTGATGCTGACTCTCCCGTCAGAGAATTTTCCTATACCTTCAAAGGCTACAGTTCCCAGCACAGTCTCCTGCCTCCAGAGCGTCGGCGAGGGCTACGGCTTGGTGGACACCTGGCGTGCATATTCGGACCTCACCTTACGCTCTTCGGCAACCTGGGCAGCGATGAGCTCCTTAGGAGTGACTCTAACGAACTGTCCGCATAAGGGAAAACAACAGGTTGTAGATGGCGTCCTAATCGGTGAATATCTTAGTTCCCTGACTCCGCTCCTCATACCTAAAGAACGCTATTCGTGTAGGTGATATGGAACTTTGGGCCAAAGATACACCAGCACCTGCAACAATTATTTTGATATCAGGCGATGGAGGGTACACACCAATGGTTTGCGCTCTCAAATTGCGAGGATATCATATAGTGGTTATTGCATCCGCGGGCCATGCTAGCTCAAAATTGGCGACGAACGCCTCAGAATTCCTCGTCTGGGGTGGTCATGCATGCGCACACATTGGCAACTATCCCTCATTGCCGCCAATTTTTGACCCAAACGAACCACGAGCACTGAAATCTACTGCAACGATCTCCATCACATCCACCCAACCTGATGTAGCCTCATCGCTTACGGCGCAGGTAGCGTCCACTCAAGTGTCTTCGAAATCAAAGGTATGTTCACATTTACTTCAGGCCTCCTGCTATCACTTACCCAATATTAAATCGCAGGACTCCACGGCTACAACAGGCACAAGGATCTCCAGGCGAAGGGGGCGCAGAAAAAGAGCAATGGTTCCAACCATATCTCCAGCCTTGCCGTCACCATTTCAACCGCTCCTCATAGTCCTGAAACAGGCGCGAGATGAAGGAAATTCTCGCCCCGTGAGAGCTAGCATAGCATTGCAAGTATTGGAGCTCGATCCTATGGCGTACTTGAACGCCGGAGTGGCCAGTTGGAGGAGGTATGCGAAAAGCGCCGAGGAGGCCGGACTGGTCCAACTGGGGATTCGCGATCGTAGCAGTGCATGGATTGCCCTCCGGAGCTGAGAACCACGGTCCGTATACCCTTTCTTCCAAATGACTGGCATTGATTTTGTTTTTACTCCTCAGTCTGCATCATTTGTTAACCGTATATGTCAGTCCGCGTGCCCCCTATTACGCTTGACCTCACTGAAATGTTGTTGTCCTTAGAAAAACAACATTTTGATTTACTGCTGCTCGCTGGAATATTACTCAATACCATTTGCTTTGTTATCGGTCTCTCGCAACGTGGTTGAAGCTTTTTCATCGCGTATCAGATATGGTAATTTTTCGGACATTCGAAGCAGCTGCCATCATCCCCGCAACGCGAATAAGGCGTGGCTTCCAACACGCCTCCAAACTTCATCCAAAATGGGGCTGTGTGTCCCTAAACTGACAATGTGGGAACATCGGCATGCAGCCTGTTGACGCAAGGTCCTCGCGGGACCACTTCTGAGGACCACTCTCTGCTATCTACTATGGCGACCAGAGAGTCTGTCGCTATTTTCTGGGATTATGGTACGACGATCTATAAACTGCCTGGCTGTCATTTTGTGCTCATGCTATTATATGACAGAAAACTTGAATCCCTCTCATACTCACTCTGGATTTGAGATTGTCAGGAACATACGGGAGATTGCCCACCAGTATGGAGACGTGAAAATCTTCAAGGCATATCAAGAGTGCACTACTGGTGCAAAAAATCAGAGGTTACGCTCGGAGTTCCAGTGCGCTGGAGTATCTCTTACCGATTGCCCACACAACGGGGGGAAGGAGGTCGCTGATAGGATGTTGGCAGGTGTGTGTTGTTGTACTACTGTCCACTAAATTCAATTTGACTTTGACGGCAGCTGATATGCTTGCTTTTGCGATCGACGTCCCTGCGCCCGCGACGATCATCCTTATTACCAATGATCGTGACTTCGTTTACGCTGTATCTCTACTGCGGCTCCGACAGTACCGCGTAATTCTCGTGGGGACTTCTCGAGGGTCAGCAAGCCTCAAAGCGCAAGCTTCAGTTTGGTTAGATTGGGTTGCCGAGGTCACCGAGAAGTGTGCACGACGACCTGAATCTTCGGCACGAGGCAGTCCCGGTACAAGTAACCTCAATCCAGCAGCTATGTCACTGCCAACTCCTCCCCCTTCGCCGACACGAGCTGTACACAGTACACGGCCGGCCACTGCGACTTCTTACTTTGCTGAGAACGCTGTCGACGCGATCATGGAAACAATCACTGAAACCCGTCTTCCACCACTCGGCATTCCTGAAATCCGTGCTGCCGCTAGCACCTCAACGCAGCACACACATATTAGCGAGGCTCCCTCGGCCATGCCGGAGGACGAGCTGCAGACCACCATCTCGCCCTTTTCGCATGTGTCTGCAGAACCAGAGAACCCCAGTACTGCTCAGGCTGAAGTTTATCAAGACCGCGTCGCTTCGGGTGCTGCTGTCCGACATGCGGCGAAGAAAGCGCGGAAGAATGTTTGGGCTGCATGCAGCCGCATCGCCTCTTCACTTCGGTTGCCCATGAAGCGCCGTGCACCTGGCCAGCAGTCTTTACCTTGCACTTCTCCCATCGCCTCTCCTGCTGAGGAAGTCACTGCTGAAGAACCCACCGCGGCTGCAACAGTCGAAACCATCGAAATACATGCAACAACCAACGAAGCGCAAGTTCCTGCTGCCAGTGCTACGAGTGCTACGGCCGACGCTGAGTGGGCATACGAAGTGCTTCCCGCTACGACCTTGGAAATCGACGTCTTGCCCACAAGGCCTCCATCACCAAGCCCTGTGCAAGTGGCAGGATGTGAGATACCCGAAGGGACTGCCACACCATCTGAAGCGTCTGTTTCGGAACCTGCAACGAATGTCATTGCGGTCGCCACCTTGCCACAATGTACACAAGCGGTTCATGAAGAACATGCACCTGTCACTCCCGCGGCGTCTGTCGTCGCCCTTCCTTCGAGTTCTCTCGGTCGCTCATTGCCAGCGGTGCCTCGCTCTCCTACTCGACCAGTACCCACTCAGTTTTCAGTTTTAGTGGCGGTCCTTCGGGAAGAACGGCGCAAGGGCAATCTGCGCGTCAACCAATCTACGTTGGCGCACGCCATTTATGCTGCTGATTCTCGGATCTATAAGCGAGCAGGTATCAGCGGCCCTCACTCATCCAGGCAGCTCTTGGCATTGGCGGTCACCGCGGGAGTGGTGACATGCACCGGTAACACGAAAAAGAGCAAATTTGTTGCCCTTGCTGATAAGTATGTCTAGTATCATGCTATGAATTCTCGACTACTACATTCTTGTTATGTATTGCCCTACGGTGCCTATTTTCATACTCATATATTTCTTATGTATATATCAGTGAGAAATGAGGTATATCTCCTGCTGGAAAATGATTCCTAAAAGCTCACCCATACTTCAATTAAAGTACAAAAAAGAGCTCAAAAACCGTCGCCTGAGCGATTCGATGAACGCAGCATTCTTGGAAGAGTTGAAATATCGCATGCCAGAGGCCCGTGGACTTCTCAACCCCGAGAGCACTGTAAAGCAACTACAGACTGTCGCATACAAAGCCTGCCTGAGCCGACTTCTTCTCGGCCTTTACACGAGATGCTCTGGATATCATGGATACGACAGCTGAATAGGAGTGCGAATTATATTATTTGCAGGATTTTTCGTGGCGAAGCGTGGGTATCTGGCGCTATCTGCCGGCGCTAGTCAATACTGCAAAATAAATGCAAAAAGAGCGTCGCCTGAGCGATTCGAACACTCGCGCACAATGTGCAACCGCTGGCAATATAATATAGCAGGCGATCCCGTTAACCACTCCGGCAAAGCGACATACAATC